>JBAJHY010000022.1:12062515-12078180 GCA_037177095.1 Craterocephalus marjoriae | reverse complement strand
GGACAAAATGATAATATCTTTGTGTGCATTGTTGATATTTACAATTGTAGACACTCTCATGGTAGACTTTTTTTTTTGGTTGATAAACTGATATTACTCTGAGAGCTGCTGCTGCTGCCTCCTCCAGTCAGACTTACACTTCCCCCTACGCTGCTCAAGCCCAGAGAGGGCTTCTTTTTCTTCTTGGGCCTCCGAGAATCTGAGTGGTTGGTGCCTGTGAGAGGAGGAGAAAAAAGATAATCAGACCGCTTTCTTTTTTCACCAAAAAGCTACTTTTGCACTTAGTGTTTCATCCTTACTGGTTTTAGAGGAGGCGGAGTCAGTGGGGGAGATATCTGGGGAGTCTTCCCACTGCAGGCGGCTCATTAGAGTCTGTCCGTTGGGAATGTCGAAGCTGTCGCTCTCCATCGAGGGATCTGCATCGGGGAGTGCTGGCCTATTACAGGAAACCCAGACACAGTAACAGATGAGTACCGATGATGAAAAAAGGCTTTAACAAAAAATAACCAAACATCTTTAGAAATTCTAACACTTTCTCTTCATTAAATGTTCAATCACAAATGAAAAGCTTTTCCTTTTCGAGAGCCACAAAGAAAAAATGTTATCATTACATCTAACATCTGCCGGTAGCACTTCAGCCTGTCCCCTGCATCACAGAAGATTTTTACTGCTGTCAGTTGCAACCACAGTCCTGCTCTGCAGACACAGGTAATTCATAAGGCCCTTTCCTGATCTTTAAAAGTGATAAGAGATTACACATCACTCGTCCACTGCAGCGCACACACACACACGTCACACTTTGTTCACAGGGAAAATCCCTGCACTGCCTTTTTTCAAAGCCATTGCTCAACAAGTTTCAGACCGTGTTACGTTTTCCACATTTCTCATTTCAGACTCAAGATTCTTCAGCCAAAACTGCATGAGCCTATAGAGAACATGTACAATATGCAGTTGTCCTTAACAAAAATGTACATTCTGTATTTAACAGATGCAAGTTCAGATCAGTGGTTTTCACTGACCGATGGGTCATGAAAAATGTATTTCAGAAATAATGATCCAGTATTGATTTTACCATTATCACTAGATTTAATCTATAGATAATAGCAAATGCAATGCTTTTGTGAGGTCTGTGGCACTTCAAAGTTACCGTAAATGGCACCAACTCGCAAAATAAGACGGTCCCGTGTGTCAGACAAAGGCCCAGAACGGCAGGTGGATCATTGAGCATGCACAGTCATCATGTATTGTTTTGAACACTGAGTAGTTTCTTTTATTATAAGCTTCCTATTTTTTTTTCAGCCACAATAATTAAACCTGGATCTTATTTTCCATCTGAAAATATTATTAGCTTATGTTACTTGCATAAATGTAACATCATTCCAAAACCATGCAGATATTTGCCTGGTTCTTGTCTTAAGCTATTAGTGCTCCCACAGCCAAACTGCAGCAGTACTTAAAAGGCATGTGGGCTTCAAAGTGGGTTTCTGCAATTTACCCCTTACTGATGATTCCCGTGGTGTGGGTATCCCTGGAATGCTGGAATGATTTTCCATGGTAGCTGATTTACAGAGCAGGGTATCGGGTGACATATTGAGAGTTTTGCCAATAGCTTAAACACCCAGCAACATCTAAACTAATATCAAAGTATCTGCGGTTGGGCAAGACTAAGAGGCAGTTTCGTAATACATGACAAGTTAGTAGCCAATAAAAACTCTTAACTACTGATTCACACTGCTGCTTTTGCTGTGAATGTGTGGCGAGCCACAGAATGCACCCAGGAATTTTGGAGAGACAGAGAATGTTCTTGGAGGTTTCTCTAAGAAAGTAAACACTCCCAACCTTCATGGCAGTGAGGAGGGGAGGACAGGCTTGCTGAAAATGTAGACGAGGACAGTTGCTTTCACTTTTAGCACAGAGAAAAACCCCCATGCCAGTGTGCAGACTGCACGTGTTTCCATTCACAGGATGGCATAATAAGTATGAAAACAATAAAAGTTACTTTCTCTGGCCTATGCTGGCATCGGATCCCAGTTCTGCTGATCCGCTTTAGATTTGGGGCCCATGTGACAGACAGCATCACCGCACCAAGTCCTGTGTAAGAACAGCGTTTGGCCCTCCAGCAGAGTTTTTAAATGAAAAGCTAAGCAAATAAGATGAACAGAAGAAAAAAAAAACTAGAAAAAGAATATTGGACATTTTTGTGAACAACTGTGGATTTTAGATCTCCTCCCAGCACCCTTACGCTGAGCAATTCATCAGTAAACCACACGTGTGGACTGTGGACATGGCCAACGAGACGGAAATACGGGAAGCAGTCAAAGATATTCTAAGCACAGAGGTGGCATTTAATGAACAAACAGAATCACAAATCAGCTTCAATCTAATGTATACGAGTATACATCAGAAATACACATAAATAAAATGCATTCATATCAGTACTGAATAAAAGTGTTGGTATGTTTTTGCAGGTGAAGCCTTTCATTCCTCAAGAGTTCACTTGTGTGGGAATGTTGGAGCGGGTTCAAGGTTACATCACTCACCAGGTACAGAAATGAACACGCTTGCATAATATTACTGGTGGCCTTACCAAGCAGCAGCCATTGACCTGTTCTATGAATTCTGTTAGAAATAAAGTTGCTAAAAAACTAAAAGCTAAAATATACCATTGTCACTAAATTTACTTGATAATTAAAAGCATTCTTAATCATTAATTGCAACTATAAGCAGTACATAAAAGATTCTGATTCAAAATGCCTTCTGCAGCTCAAATTAATAATTAAAAACTATCTTTTTCTTTATCATAAATCCTTCAAGAACTTCTGCAGTAATTCTGTCCCCACTTGGCCTCCAGAAAGTGCTCTGAGGTTGCACCTGGGTCCGCTGGGTCATTCGTGTGTAGATGTGTGCCGACGCTCCTCGCTTTTATGTGAGCCTGCGCTTTTTCATCGCCTTAACACTCCCGCCACATTCGCCAGGTGAGAAAGCAGCAAATATTCACTGCAGGTGTCAAATTTTAATCCACAGTGGTCAACTAAATTCTAATAGATGAACGTCATTATTTTTTCAGGCTTGGACTTAGCTGCTCCAGCATGGTGCATGAAGCCAACCATCTGTTCCCTTCTTACAGTCCTTGGGGCCGTCACTGTGGCCTTCAGCAGGAGGCTCTTCTGTTCAGCTGTGCTGGCTCTGGCCCTTCACAGCGCAGACTGTGTCCCTGCAGAGCTCACATACCTGGACAGATGGCACTGTGCCCTGATTGTCATTAGTGAGTGATGCTATGAAAGAACTCAGGAAAAGATTCACCAAAAAGCTATTTATCATTCATTCTGGGCAGATTCTAATTCTCAACCAATTTCTCGTGTTTTGTGTGTAGTAAATGTTTTGGAGCATTTTATTTATATTTAAAAACTGAGATGAGTTGAGAAATAGCTAAGAGAATAGTTATCTAGGTCCAATGCAGGTAGTCACTCAGGAATTATCATAAAATACTGCTGTACGTGCTTGAAAAGCTGCATGATGATAAATTCAGGGTTAATATCTCATGATGCCAAATAAAATACAAGTTCCTGCTGTAGCTTTTCTTGGATCCTTTTAGCAACCAGTTTATGTGCACTTTCTGGAAAACGTGTTTAGAAATGTTTAAATGAAGCCGTCACCAGTTAAAGTAGCTAATTTAGCATGTTTGACCTTATCTTCTTCATATATACAGTAACATTAAACATAATCATTATAAAGATGATTATGTACTGATCAGTGTTGCATGGAATTGCTATAAACTTCTCAGAGCCTCACTGGTGGCAAAGGTCAGGTTGGCCTCATAGGAGAGAGGGTGACAGCCTAAGTGATGAGGCTCATTAAATGAGTGATTCATGGATAACGTCTGGATGCTTTTTGGAGGTCACAGCTATATAACTATTATTATACTGTCATATAAACCATTGCTTTCCAAATATCTGTGACTTAGAAAACCCCGCTTTGGTCAGTTTTAACCCATGTCCCCCAATAGTAACAGTAAAACTTAATTGTATGTCTTTCCAAAACGAATTAAGATCAGGAAAATGTCACAATATTCAAAGGGTGCTTTCTTGAGTTATTTAATTTGAAATGACAACTTTAAATGTTTCCTTAAAGGAGCTATACTTGATATAATTTTAATCTTTCTAAGAAAAAAAGGTTTCGACACGGTATATTATGTAGTAAATGAGGGAAGTCGGACTTACCCCTTTTAAGACCATAAAAATGAATGAATCATTGATTGCACCTTTGTACGAGTCCAGGACACTTTAGTTAGTGATAGCGGCTAATTTTTAGCTTTGGCGCGACGCTCTCTTTCTCTGCCTATGGGGTTAACTTCTGTAACTTCCAGATTTCAATCAGCCAGTAAGAGCGTTCCCCTAGAATCTGAAAGTTAAGCTCACTGGCAGAGAAAGAGCGTCGCTCTAAAGCTAAAAACTAGCCACTTTCGCTAACTGAAACAGCCTGGACTCATACAAATGCGCACTCAATGAGTCATTCATTTTTATGGACTTAAAGTCAAACTTCCGCCGTTTTTCTGCATGTAGAAACCATTTTTCTTAGAAAGATTAAAATATCAGGTATAGCTCGGCATAAGGCGGGGGAAACACGGGATGTAAAACAAACTACACACAAGGAGAAAATATATTTCAAATTATATATATAATTAAACATGTGACAGCAAACACATGCTGCACAGCCCAACATGTACAATGACATGAATGAAGAAATGTGCTTCAAACAGTCTGGTTTCGTAGAGAAACAGTCTGGCATCTTTGGCTTATTGGCTGCTGCTTCAGGTTTTAGAAAGTGAAGCTCTGCTCACTACTTTACACAAGGTGAGTTGAGTATTTGACAGGAGGATGCTGCTGTAGTAAAACAACTCTGCTGTTTATGACAGCTGAGTAGCCCAGGTGGCTTCGAACTGTCAGATGTTGATATTTTGAGACACACTGTGGACTCTCTTCATTACCCACCAATGTACCGGTCAACCCAAGGACAAGATATGCCTTCTCATATTTTCTTCTCTTTTTTTTGGTTGTTGAAATTGATTCGTTATTGTTTGTCCCTTAGTTTTATCACAAATTTGCTTGGAGTGCAAAAACTGTTTTGTTAAGCCGAGCCTGAAGAAACTAGACCATGATAGAGGGAAACAGCCAGATTGATGGGTTATTACCAGGCATGACAACAACCGGCTGAAACATTTCATTTGAATCAGGTATGTTGGAGCAGGTAAACATCTCAGTCCTGCAGGACTGTGTGCCTCGAGGACAGACGTTAGACTTCCCTGGTTTACACCAAACACACGTAGCAACAACGCTACAAAACCACCAAAATGTGCAGTTCCAGAGATATCAACCTCTCCAACTTTATCACCACGGAAACTGCTCCATTATCGCTTATAACTTGAATGCTGTATTCACAACAGGCAAAACTGAAACCTTGGCATGAGATGTTGGAAGAAACTAATTTCTAAGGGATGGAAAAAATGTTAAAAAAGTGACAAAGCAAACTTTGACTTTAGATCTCTGAAAAAGGGAATGTCCTTACCTTAGCACATCTATTTAAATGTTTAGAGGTCAACAAGTGAGCTCCTCTCTAGTCGTGAGTCAAGTTGTCTTCATCTAATCTATGTAGAGATAATTATGCATGAATGTACAATATGCAAGCTTGTTGTCCTGGAATTACTAAGCTACACAGTCCTCCTGTACAGAGAAAAGAGCCTTTTCCTACCCTTCAGTTGGATATCAGAAATGGTATCCAGTGCTAATTAATTTTTTGGCAAGGCTCAAGGACATCAGCTAGCTCAGGCTGGTCCATAATAGACAAAAAGACAGTAAGGCTAAGTTTATTTGTATAGCACATTTCATGTACATGACAATTCAAGGTGCTTTACAAACAAACATTACAAACATTACAGCAAGGTGCAAAAAGCAATAAAGAGAATTAAAAACAAAAGTAAAATCACAAAATATGAAAATTAAAGAAAGAAAGAAACCCTCAGAAAACAAATCACTCACCATAAAAGGCAGCAAATAGAAAACTCCTTTTGTAAAAAACGAATCTCAAGTTCTGTGTGATGAAGATGAAAAACAGGTAAGCTGCTATTGGCATTCTTTCCTTGGAGCAGCCCATGTCAGCTTTCTCACATTTGTAACAGAAGTGATTTTAAGAGAAATTGCAGCTATTTTAGACTGCTATGCCTCTCACCGCAAGATGTTTGTCCCTGGAGACGTGCTCTCAAAGACTGGGAATGGGGAAGACGGGTCCCAGGGGAGCCGCTACTCATCAGTTTTGTTGTGCATCCTGCAGAACACTGAGATGTTCTAGAGGTTTTCTAGAGAAATTAAATGTTCCAATGCAAACTTCTCCTTCACTCACTCTGCACTTCCTGAGGGTTGAAGAGCTAGAATTCATTTGAGATTTTTCTGAGAGATCAGGTTGACAACAAAATCTGTACGACAGAAGCCGTTAGGAAGTTCATACTTCCTGCTTCTTGTATCTCTGCTGCCACTTTCAAAATATAATCAAAAGCTTTCCTGCTCTAACCTCCAGTGTCCCACTATGAGGATGGTCGCCGCGGAAGTAACGAGGGCAGCACGGATCGGGACAGCCTGAGAAGTTGCACCTACTGCTGCAGACCAACCAGCCGCATCTGAGCACAGCCCCTCTGTTGTCATGATGGTGATGTTGTATCTCTAGGGAACCCAGAGCCCATCCACCCAGTCTAGCCAGAGCCAGAGTAGATATCAGGCTCCACAGCCTGAAGGACCCTTCTACAGTGTGGGAAGTCTTTGTTACATCATGATTAAAGACATGCCATACCCCTCAAAAGGGTATGCAAGGCTTTCTCAAGCATGCAGATTGTCTTTTATTTATAAAAGGGTCTAACCTCAATGAACCCCCCCACCAGCCAAACATTCAGTTGGCCTGTACTTTACATCAAGTCCTTCAGGATGTTTGCTCCAGGAGAGCTTGAATCAAAGATTAGACCTAAAAAGAGTGTCCATCTTTCTTTCTTTTTTTTGCCCTTCCATCAGCTGTCACATCTACCTCTAATCATAGTTATTGTTTGTCTACATCTCACCAACATTGGCAGCTTCCTCCTAAAATCAAGCTGGACAGGACAGAAAGAAAACCCTCTTTAGAAATGTGTGCTGAAAGCGTCTCCTGCATGTTTTCATCCTCTTTATGACCCTGTAGACGGATCACAAAGCTGAATATAATCACTGTTAAGGTGGGTCTTTATTGCAGGTCCAATCTGTCCATTTACTGATCAGACTTTTTTCTTGTGTTGTGATTTCAATGTTTATGTCTTTTTTTAGAATTCCATATAAATATGAACTCCTTTTGTTTAAAGCATTTTAGAAAGGAAGATACTTGAAAGTGGTGGCTGAAAGGAGAAAAATAAGCTTTTTTCTGTGTTATTTGCAGTTTTTATGCAGTTGCTGCATATCTAAATGTGCAGAGGACAGAGGCGAAGCACTCGGCTGCTGCTGCAGACTGCGAGTGTGTGTGAGGGTGGGCGGGGTCGGGGTGCATGCAATTATTCAAATGACAGTTTGGATTACAAAACTTAAGTTTGCATTCATGTGGAAGTGGACAGGTACTGTTTCTATTCATTAGAGCAAAGCGCTGGTGAGGGTGGGTGTGTGGGAGAGAGACCAAGATGCTTATCGCCGGCAGGATTGTGTTCGTGTCTCGGTGCGAAATGTTAACACAAAGTGACTGAAACTGGAGGAGAAAAGGGTAGGGAGTTGACTCACACACATCTTTTCCCTGTCGGGACCACAGAGGTTGACACGGCAGGACATCTTGTTGGATTAGAGTCTAACAACCTGAGTGGGAAATAGTCTGATTCGACTGGGGATTTCTGCTCTCAAGCCTGGGTTTTGGTAGAGCTGTGAGTCGCACTGTTTTGTTTGTGACACTTTTTTTTTATTATCCATCCATCCAGCTGAGCTCACTTCAACTTCGGCACATTAAATAAGCATTGGCTTCTCTGAGGCGGCTGCAGATCAGGAAGTAGGGCGACATCTTTTAGTTGAAAGGTTGTAAGATCCCAGAGTTCCTCAACTCCTTAGGCTAAACTCAAGCATCACGTGTGAGCCACTTTGGATAAATTAATACGACATTAACAGCTTTAGCTCCTGGTAAGGAGAAATTACAGTTGCATAAGTTTTCTGCTTCCATCCAGCCACATTTATTTGTGCTTAGTTCTCATGGTTACAGCGCTCAGATGCATCTACTGCATGGCTTGTCTGCAAGCCTCGTCCATCGTCCTCTGCTCTGCAGTGCTGACTGAGTAAATCCACTTCTCTGCCCTCCGTTTCCACAAGCATTACCATAGCAGCAGAACGTTTAGTCATCCACCTGCAGGGCATTCATCGGGCTGCATGTATTCGGTCTAACGCAGCATGAGAGCTTGGACTGGAACTGTAAAGAGACAAACAAAGAGCTGCCTGTGTAACATACATGCATGAAATTTTTGTTTCAGTTTTCAGTTTTTATATCACGTCTTACTTTAGAGCTTGGCACTTTCTGGTAAAAGCCTTAAAAGGTGATGATTTATCTGGCGGTAGAGAGATTAAACTGATTTATCGTCAGTGGAAAGGCTTTTATGGCGCCAACCGGTCCATGCAGGGGGGCTGGCCTCCCTACTGTCTGTTTTTATAGGAAATGCATAAATGCACAGACATAAATGGAGCTTCTAACTCTTTCATTGTTAGCCTTAGCACAACAGAGCACATGCTCACTCATCTGCCTTTACTTTCAGCTCAGCACCAGCTCGCCTCTGACTCGGCTTTAGACATTATACTCTGTAGTTATTGAGTGTTTGTTTTTAATAAATGGATATTGAGTTGTGGCTCTATCCTTTTCCATATTTGAGTGCCATTACTTTAAGTAGTAATAAAATCCTCTTATGTTCACTAGACAACCAAACGCGAAATGACTATCACACTGCCATTGCCACTTTTGGTGAATATATTATTTGAATCCACCCCCCACCCCAATACCCCTCCCTCTCTTCAGTCCTTGGGTGATATATGGCCATTGACACCATTAGACTAAGGTATTATTAGGAGATTAGACAGAGCGAGGGAGCGGGGATAGGACAGAGACCGGGGGCCATGTTTCTAAAGATGCTGAGCTTATCGTTGGAATAACTCAGCAACCCCCTTAACCACCGGCCCAATTACAGTGGTCCTGCACTCCACACTCACATGCACACACACAGTGGGTCACAAAGGACAGTGAATAAATATTCCCACATTATCTTCAGTTTTGAAAGAGACAAGAGAACAAGGGGGACTACAGGGAATAAGGCTGCAACCCCAATGGCCCTCAGACTGGAATGGTCTTCCAATTTCTCTTAGATCCATTTCCTCTTTCCAGTGCTTTAAATCTTCCTTGTTTTCTTATCTTTTTACACCATGCTCATGTTTTTAGTTTATGTTTAATGTTTTGATTTAGGTCCTTTTCTCTTTTTGCTTATTGTTGTTTATGTAGTCATTATTATTACTATTGTTGTTATTTATTATTACTATTATTATCATCATTATTATATACCTTATAGTTACAGTAGAGGGGGTGAGTGAGCAAGTATTTTTTATTTTTTTTGTTGATTGTGTGTGTTTTTTAATCCTTGTGGAGAATAAAGTTACAGTTCTGATCACAGAATTCAGTCAGACTTTCTCTGGAGACTTTCCACATGTAATGCTACAATTATGGGCTGTTTTCCTCACTGTTTCTGGGTTTTTCTTCAGAAATAAAAACCAGAGAAATAGCCCTGGAGTGTAAATAATAATAAAGCCTGACTAAATCCTACAGACTTATTATTTTCCCTTACATAATGTAAATGTAGATGTTTGTATTGTTGTCGTCTGACTGTTGAACGGTCTGCTTGTTCTTAGAGTCCAGGAAGTAACGGGGCACGTAACTTTGTGTGATATCATTGATGAATGTGGCATGGGGAATCTAAATGGTGATGCCTGATATAAAATATTAGCAATTATTGACAGACATTCGCTGATTCATTTTGTTTAAGATGATAAAATTCTGTCCAAAGGTGGAGTTAAAGTTAGCAGCCTTAGCTCACAGCCATTAGAGGTTCTGCATCCTGCTTTTCAAACATCGTGTTTCAGTAAAACCCCCTCAGTGCTGTGCTGCATCCATCTCATCGCTACGTTTACATAGACACATATTTCACCCATTATTGAAAATCAGTCTGATTAGATTCTAGCACATATGTTTACGTGATCCAGTCCTTTGCATTTTTTGACATTTTGGACGTGCAATGCTACTAGTTCAGAAGAAGAAGGGTTTTTCTTTTTTAAATTCAGTTTCTAACTAAAACGCATTCAATCGTATTCATCCCGTTTTTTTCCAAAGTCTTCCCTCAAACTCATTTTGTCCTGAATGCAAGCATGCGCACCAACAACATGCACAGCAGAAACTCAGAATATCACAATGAGTGTCTACACGGTTACTTGTTCTTACTGATCCGATTGTGGGAAAGGTCAAGCCCTCTCTCTCAATCAGATTTGAAAATTCTTTCCAGGCCAATCGGATCAGCTGACATGTTCACATGGCTCATTATTATTCTGACGTTTGCTCTGATCTTATGCATGAACAACCCACCCCCCCTTCCTCCAAACAGCTGGAAATAAATACCAGCTTAGTTTAGTTTGACCAATGCCGATATATTCAAAAATTACACATTAATGCGGATGTTTTGTGCATACCAAGGAAAAATTATTTTAAAAAGATAAATTTAATACCTGCAGTTAAATAACCTCTGCTTATGAATTTAGATTCAACTGGACAAACTAGTTTTATTCTCTGGCAGAAAGATTCGCCTCTCGGATGATCATTCAGCTGTGTTCTTTCATGATGGAAGAAAATATGTTTTTGTTCAATTTAGTTTTAAAAATTAGAAATATTTCTTACAGTTATGGCATAAATGTTCACGCCCTTTCTGCCCCTGTATCTGTTATTCTGGCATACTGATATTTTAATTTTCTGGTTGACATGTACGCCTCCTCACTTTGATTTCTGTCAAATTTGAGCCAAAGCTGCTAAACGACTAACATCCTGCAACATTTGCATTAAATGACCTTCCTAAAAGATGTCCGTAACAGTTTGGTTTTTTTTTTAATCTGAGGGAACTGTTTATAAATTATGCTTTCATAGCATATTCTTTATCCAAAACAAGTGTAAATAATTACAACCATGTAAATACTTTACAAATTCAGGATATTCAGCTCTTGAATAAAAAAGTGTAATTTCATATTTGCTTCTACAAAATATAATAATCAGAGTTAAGATCATCCTCTGAGAAGGTTCCTGGGGGGCTGGAAAATGTTTAATCTGAATAAAAAGAAAGAAAATATTTAGAGCTTTTCCAATTAAATAATCAGAAAATTTTATTTAGGCAACTTAAAACATTTAATCTAACTATTACAAGTTTTAGAAATGGGACTGCAGAAAAAAATCATTGTGACATTTACTGCATGTTTCAGTCAAATTACTGTAATACAACATAATGTTTTGAACAGTATTAAACAAAAACTCTTAGAAAATTATATGAAAAAAGCTTTGAAATAAAATAAATCTTGCATTCTCATTAAATTGACACCATAGAGCTGTGGCAGGTGTTGGAAACGTACGGATTCTCATTGACGTGAACAGCCGAAGTCACGCTGGCCTGAGCTGCTGCACCATGCATCGCTGCTGTCGCATTTAAAGGCAAAGCTGCTGATCTCTGCGGTTTTGCTTTATTTACTCGCTGCATGTTGGCTGTGTTGATGTGTAGCGGATGGTCGGACATTCAGGTAAATTCTCAGGAGAAAAAAGAGTGAAGGACATCATTGAATGATTTGTGGTTTCCTCACTTGCACCCAGCAGCACGAGACTTTTTTACTCTACATCACAAAAATGATCAAACACACACCTGAAAAACTCTTCCTTCCATATTAAACACAGCACACGGCCATCTTTGTGTCCTGTATTGTAAACAGATATTCCTGGTTTAGACTGGCAATAAAGTTCATAAAGCTGCTGCTTTCCTCATCTTCATGGTGTGATGATGTCTACCATATCCCTTCTGATGTGAGTAGAATTTGATTGTCTCACTAATAATCATGACTATTTGGAGAATAAAATGTTGAAATTGAAATCATATGTTTTGCTTCATCACCTTTTCTCTTTCAAACTCTTAACTTTGATGGAACATCTGTTTAATATAATAATAGTATAGTAATAAATTTATTCAATATTGTTTCTTTCGTTAAAAAACTTACTTAATATTATGATATATATTTATATTTTTTATTTAGCATTTAATTTTTGTGTCGTTGCTGGTATATAAAAGTTCCTTTTTTTCAAGGTCTTCCTTTTGTTTAAAAATTATTTTAAAAAATTGTTAATGTCATATAAATTTTACATTTACATTTCTTGCACTCTTCTTTTTATTATTATTATTATTAACAATATTCATAATAATGATGATGATGACGATAATCCAGTCATTTGGAACGGGCTGGTTACAATAATTGGATGTTTTTTCACTCCTGTCTGACTAAAATATTTTATTTAAGTGCATTCAATGAATTGTTGGGCTGTGAAGGGGATTTTAAGCAATTTAGTAAAAAAAAAAAAGGAAAACTTTTTTTTTTTTTACTTATTCCTTGTATTTGTGTTTTGTGTGATGCCATGGTTTATCCTCATAATAGCCTTTCCTTACTGTATCGAGGGGGCTGGAAAAAAAAACTTTATTTTTTTTTTACAAGACTTTTAGTTGCACACTGTATGAACAGTACAATAAATAAACGTGATTGTCTGATACACAGTTTGTCAACTGTTCTTCTTCAATAAAGTTTAATGAAAAAAATCTGTCTGGGGGCGTGGCCTGATGGGAGTTTGTTGTCGAAGAAGACTCCGCGCGGACCAGACAAGAAACATCCACTAACGCAAAATGTCCTCGGTCCCTGACGGGAAGAAACTCGTCCGCAGCCCCAGCGGCCTTCGGATGGTCCCGGAAAATGGAGCTTTTAACAGCCCCTTCTCCCTGGACGAGCCGCAGTGGGTCCCGGATAAAGAGGTGAGAGCTGCGGCTTGGTTTGACAGCAGCGACAGGCTATCGGAGTCCTTGGACACCAACCAGGAGCAAGCTTGAACGACCAACTGTGCACTTCCGGTTTTGTATTTCAGCGTAAATCCCGCAGCATGAGACGTACTTTTAAATGTCATGTTTGCATATTAATCTCCTAAATATACTGTTTGGTCATTGAATCCTTTTTACGATTTTACGGCCCAGCTTTGGTAAAAAATCTTGAATATGATCTTAAAATATCTAGGTTGCTTTTATTTCTAATGTTACACCCCTAGTTTCCGGTTTTTGCCGCCTAACTGCCGTCAGCTTGCCGAGGTTTTGGACATCGCAATTTGTCCTCGTACTGGGCGTTGTGAGCTGCTACGGCCAGCCTGGCAGCTAATGAAGCATGCCAGAAAAAATACTTTACAATTTAAAGCCGTCTGTCATACTTATTTTTCATTTTTACCTGCAAAAGTTCCCCTTAAACTCACAATATCCTATTCTGTTCTGTGTTTTAGCCCCCAGACACGTCCACATACTGCTGATGTTGAGCTAACTAGCTAACTGCTCTGCTAGCTCAGAGAAACACGTTAAATCTTACAAAGACAACAGTTTATTTGTGTTTGTACCATAAAACTACATCAGGAAACAGAGATACTGACTGTCTGAAGTTCAGGCGCACACAGTAAATCATTTATCTTCAGCTGACCTCGGGGTTCACCATTAATCTGTGAACTATTATCAAATTACCAAGTATGTCAAAGTATTGCACTTTCCCCTCCTTTAAAACTATTCAAAACATGGTTTTTACAAGCTGCTATTAATAATAGGAAAACTTTTGTGTTGCCACTTGACCCTAAGTGCACCCCCATGATCTGCAACAACACTGCAGGACTTATGAACCTGCAAATATTGTAATGTTGACCCAGTGATTGGATGTGAGCAGCTGTAGATGCATGGGCCTGATATAAAGCAGCATAAAACCCGTTTCTGTTTAACTGGAATCTGCCCGGCTCAGCATGTTGTGTAACATCCTGTTTTTCTTCTTTCACCAACTTCCGCCATTTCACCCACTAAGTGGGGTGTCTCGGCCATCTGTGACTGCCCACCTGCCCTCTGTATGTGAGGCAGGCTGCCGGACATGAGCAGAGGGCTGCTATAAATGACAGGAACCAGTAGCCTATACACAGGGACTGGTGACGTCAGAGCCAATGAGAAACAGGCATTTGTAACAACTCCTACAATAGCAACTTTTTTTTGGACTCTTCTGGCCATTCATACGTCACTAAAAGTTAATAGGTTACATTTTTAAAAGTAGTGGTCAGGTGCTCTTGTTTTGTTTTGTTTTGTTTTTAGCCAGACTTTATTGTCCTATTTAAAATGGTCTTGAGCAACAGTTCTTCAGGTTTTCTGAAAGTATTTCAGTTTGTCTTTGGACATTTTTTTGTATGAATTTGAATGTAATTGAATTGAATTTTTTTAATGTAATTTTTTATTTAGGCCTATTTAATTAATTTGATTAGCATTCAAACCATCATTTAATGCACAAAAGCAGAAAAGAAAAAGAAAAACATGAGATATTGCTAATCAAAAAGGTGTTGGCTGAAGCCAAAGCTTATACGCCAACTCTTTTTACACAAACAATTCTGTTGGAGCCTAAGCTTTCAAATAAATAAAGGGGAAAAAAAAACAAAAGACTTTAATCTCAAAGACATGAAGAAGTTTCGTCAGAATTTCTGAGCAAATGTAACAAAAAAGAGTTCAATATTTACATTTTTACAGTTTTCAGAGTTGATTTTTATATTTATCTAGTACTTTAGCTTTAAACATGATTGTAAATGGAGACAGTGAGCTACATCTCTCGAGGTCATATCAAAACTATTCCATAAATTCACACCTAACAGAAACACATCTCAGCTGTACATTTGTTCTTATCTGTTTTTGTTTTTGTTTTGTTTTTTTCATTTTTCAGTATATCGGATACTTTTATTTATATTAGTGATCCAAGTACCTCATATACCACTAAACAGCCTCTCACTCCCCATGCTGCTTTCTTTAGCTGTGCTGTGCTGGAAGCAGTTACATGTACACGGGCTCAGGGAGAAAACCTCAACTGCTGATGCAGCTGGAG
Organism: Craterocephalus marjoriae; assembly: GCA_037177095.1. NCBI lineage: Eukaryota > Metazoa > Chordata > Actinopteri > Atheriniformes > Atherinidae > Craterocephalus > Craterocephalus marjoriae. Next base: position 12,062,938 of record JBAJHY010000022.1, on the reverse strand, counting down.
AGCTACGTGAAGACGGAGCTCCATGATATCAGCCCACACGAGCCAACGTTTCAGGAACTGAAACTACGGGTGCTATGTCTCTGTTTATGATAAAAACCAGAGGAAATGTACCCACGTCGTCTTACTAATCTTCCTCTGCTTTGCCTGCAGGTGTACCGACACGTCTTTAGTTGTTTCATGAGTGCCTTCAGAACCTACCAACCCCTTCTTTCTGCCATCAAAAAAGAATATGAAAACACTTTAGGTCAGTAAATCTACAAATAAAATATCAGAATTTATAGATATATATATATATATGTATATATATACACTCACCGGCCACTTTATTAGGTACACCATGCTAGTAACGGGTTGGACCCCCTTTTGCCTTCAGAACTGCCTCAATTCTTCGTGGCATAGATTCAACAAGGTGCTGGAAGCATT
>JBAJHY010000022.1:11858681-11868864 GCA_037177095.1 Craterocephalus marjoriae | reverse complement strand
TATACCATAAAAAGTTCAAATAATAAATAAAATATCTAATATTCTGTCTATTATACATGTCAGCCTTTAAAGGGACTTTATGTAATCTTAATTTTTTGAACTAGCGACTACCATCTATGGCTCTTAGCGGCACTGCAGCCTCCACAGTACGCTCTGACAACCTGGAGCTATTTTCCAGCATGAAATATGATCATTTACTCACCCAGATAGTTTTGGTGAAACTTGAACTCCTTTAGGAGTTATTTAGATCCACTCACGATCAGCGTACATCCAATATAATGGGAGTGAATGGGACCAGCTCTAAATACGACATTTTTTGCAACAAAACTTTTTCGTAAATAACGACGAATCACTCTAAAAAGCAAGGGATTCCCTCACACAGGGATCGGACCTGCGATTCAGAACAAAACATTGGTGAAATGTAGGAGTTTTGTGGCAGAAATTGCCGTATTAATAGGCAGCGCGAGCTGGTCCATAACCATTTCACATGAACGCACTAGACGTCACGTCCACAGGGTCAGGAAAATAATATACAGGCTGATAGATGCACCGGTGCTGAACTGCTGAGGTGTCAGTCGGCTCATCAAACCTTGTTTTAATGATAAAGGGTCAAATAAAAAGGCTATTGTCAAGATATTTTTCAGCAAAATCTTACATTTAGTCAGTGTTGGGAAAGTTCGTTTTCTACATGAACTAGTTAAAAGTTCAGTTCACTCATTTTAAAATGAACTAGTTCAGTTCATTTTTTCAAATTTTTTGAACTAAGTTCATATTTCCAAAAATATAAAAAAATTACAGGATACAGGATTACCCTCATAATCCTGTATTTTTCCAATTGTTGCTTCTCACACAGTCCACACTAGCAGCAGCAGCTTTCATGCCTACAGTCTATTCTCAAACAACATGAAGAGAAGCTTGATGGTCTTTTTAATGAGGAATTATTAACAAACAATCTGAGGTAGGAACCATGAGGGAAACAAAGGATGTACCTCAAACTGTGTTTTCTTTTAGCATTTATCTTTCATTGGAAGTCACATCAAATTTTGTGAATCAAGTTTTTTTCTAACTTGCTTGTCTAAAAAAGAGGGAAATGTTATGTTAGAGAACTTTACTGAACCTGATATATAAGATTCAGCCAAAATATATCAAAATCAAGAAACTAAATAACCTTTTCCTTCCTGGATCATCACTGATCTTATGAAGAAATTCTTTTAAGATACTGTATGTATTCAAAATTGAGACAGAGGCGCAGCAGTGCTGCTGCCTTCACTGATTTCGTCCTGCTTCGCAGTTTGAGTTATAATGAAACATATTAAATGAAACATGCAAGGTGCGAATCCGGTGTGTTTATCAACCTCTCATTAACGCTGTGCTATAGTCTGGATTTTGCCTGGAAGGCTCCATTTAAATCTGGCGCTATCTTCAACAAAACTGTTAAGTCCAAGTGTCACCGGGTCCGTGAGCGTCGTGCCGCCGCAGCATGTCAGACGCTGCAGTCCGCTTTGTCTGACATCTACCCCCGGTGCTCCCGGTCTGAGTTCACAAAACCGTGGGGGTTGGAACAAAAGCACGGCGCAACTGGATTGCGGTGCACATCCGGGGTAAAATAGAAAATAATAATAGAGAACGAAAAAGGAACGACCATAGAGTGGCGTTCACAAGCTGTGTCTCATTCCAAGGGCAGGGCACTTCGAAGTGCGGATTCGAAGGGTGCATACGTCATAGCAGCGCGCGAAGCACTGTCCCGATTGCCAAGCCTCCGAAGGAGCCTCCGAATCCACCCTCCAAACCCGCACTTCAATTAGCTTTAATCGAAGGATACAAGAGATGTTTCCTTCGCGCCCTCCCGTATCCCAACAGTCATTGCGAGCAAGATGGCGAACAGTCAAGAGCAAAGTCCGGAGTACGTTGTAAAATGTAAGTAATATGATTAAATGCAGTTGTGTGGCTACAATAAAAATTAAGACCTGTAAGTGTGTAAAAATATGACATTTTAAAAAAAGTAATATGTAATATGTGAGGATATGGGTGGTGATCGTAAGGGGTTATACCCGATTTCACGTCCGGCTAGCTTAGTCAGCAATAGCGGCAATTTTTTTTAGCTTTTGTATGACGCTTTTTTCTCGGCTAAGGGGTTTAACTTTCGTATTTTGACTCCAGATCACTAGGGGAACGCTATTACTGGATGATCGGAGTCTGGACGTTCCGAAAATTAACCTGGCAGAGAAAGAGCGTCCCGCTAAATTAGCCGCTAGCTAAAATCGGGTATAGCTTCTCATGTTCCCTAATATGACCAGCTGTGGTTAGATGTGGCCAAAGGGAGCTTACAATTGATATAACGGCTCGTGAAAATTATTAAGGTACCTCTCCTTAAAAAGGAAGTGTGTAAACCGACTGGGTCAGAATAAGGCATCAATAAAGAGTAATGCATAAATTCAGAAGACGTCACTAATCATGTTGATGTATTTCAGCAGTATAATCTAAATGGAAAGTTAATACAATAGTGAGTCCATGCGTTATTATTAGAAGCTATTAAAAGAATACTAAAGACATAATTCCAACTGTCTACTCAGGTATGGTTTGTTTGTCATAAATGGTCAAAGGCAAAACTGCTGTGCATAATTATGTAATATGGTTTATCTTATTGTGGTCACCATTAACCTTTGCTTTCATGTCAACGATATACAAAGCTCCTGGAATATTAGTTACTACATTTTGACATAATGTAGCTGGCAGTTCATTCACTCTCCATTCTAATTTTTCAGGGACCAAGGATCAAACGGCCACATTCATAAAATTAAGAGCAGAGAATGAGGATCTTTTCAGTGGAGCAAAATTTTCTGCCAGTGTTGGCTGGAGGTTCGTTAGCAAACTCTCATGAGAATGTGCCAATTCGTATAAAATAACACATAAGCCATTTGAAATGTATACGAATACCGAGTAACAAGCCAAATATGTAAATCATGCAGCACTGTACACCCTTTCCTATGTATGTGGAACTGTGAAGTTGTTGGTATGTGTATGTCCTGTTCCTGTCATCATGTTTCTAATCAGAACCATTCTGGAGAAAATGGGCCTCCAGGATAAGGTCACCCCCTCCCAAGCCCGCAAAAAGTGGGACAATCTGAAGAAGAAGTATAAAGTATGTATATCTGTGCCATGTATTGCACCGAAGTATAATTTATTATTTCACTATCAAACACAGATATGTTAACCTCTGCTGGTGTCTATTGTGGGTGATGTCTTTCTGCCACAGGACTGCAAGTACCCCGGAACCGGAGAGGGAGTTGCAGGCAAGGCCACTGCTGCAACTTGGCCCTGGTTTGTCCTCATGGACGAGGTATTAGGACAGAGGGCATCCAGCAACCCTCCTGTCCTAATTGCCTCCATTGAGGACAGACCAGGGCAAAGTTCAGCAGTGGCCAGCCAGGTGAATGAGGCCTGTGAGGAGCCGGAGACCGGCAGACGTAAGAGGAGAGCCTCTGAGGAGCTACTGGACCTCATCAGAGAGGACATGAGGCAGCAGCGGGAGGCCGAAGAAAGGAGAGCAGCAGAAAATAATCAAACAATGGAGAGGCTGTTCTCTCTCCTCGAGAAAGTGGTAAAAAAATAAAAAAGAATGAAATAATCTGTTGTCATCTCATCATTCACATTTTATTTGCTACTGAACTATTTACAATAAATTAGCAAAGAGGTCCTGTCGGTGCTGTATTGGATGGATGGGTTGCCACAATCGAGACCCAGACTTTAAGGTGGTTTCCAAAGTGTTTGTCAGGTCCACCGCATCATCCATCAGGTTGCAGGGCTGGCAAAGCTGACGGCTGCCATGTCACTGTTCGAATGAAGAGGTATGATAAGTGTCAGGAATCTTAATTCATTCTGTGTGATCCATACATCTGCTCTTTAACTTACTTTTATATGTACTGGTGGTCAGGGGGCACCTCCTCCAGGGCAGACACCTGGGCTGACAGTCGGTCCCGCCAGGCTGCCCCACTGGCTGCCGCCATCTCCATCTCCCCCTCATCCTCTGGCTCATCCTCCACAGCCTCTTCCTCTGGGTCCACAACGTCCCCCACCCCGAGACAGATGTTGTGGAGGATGGCACATGATGTAATGACCTTTTCCACAGGGTAATAAGTAAATTATGAAACATTGTGCGTGATGCAGTTTAGTCAGTGAAAACATCGATTAATAAGTGCAATGATTACTTACGTATGGTGCAAAGGTGTGGTGCACTTCCAGCGCATGCAGGAAGATGGCACGGAACCTGCTCTTCATCATCCCAAAGGCACGCTCGATGATAGAGCGTGCCCGGGAGTGATGATGATTAAAGCGCTGGGCTCCCACACCTCGCAGTGGTCGTTTGAAGGGAGTGATGAGGGGGAGAGGCTCCTGCAGGCAAGGGTACCCACCATCAGCCAAGATGAAGTGCCCTGGAGGGGGGTACAGTGACCTCCTGTACAGTGGGCTGTGCCTAAGGACCCGGGAATCATGAACAGACCCCGGCCAGCCCACGTACGTGTCAATGAACCGGCCCTGATGGTCACTGACAGCCTGCAGAATGATGGACGGAAAGAGCTTTCTGTTTCTGTAACAGTGACCATCAGGGCCCCCTGGTGCCTTTATCCTGACATGGCAGCCGTCGATGGCACCTGCAGCCTTAGAGAAAGCTTGGTGTCTTGCCAGCCCTGCAAACCCCCGAGACACAGCTGCCAAATCTTCAACAGATGTGGGGAGGTGGATGACCTTGTGGCGAATGGCCACCACTTCCTCGGTGACTCGGTGGATGATGCGGTGAACGGTGGAACGGGGCATTCCAAAAACTCTGGAGACCACCCTGTATGATGCCCCACAAGCCAACCAAAAAATAAACACCAGGATCTCGATTGTGGCACCCCATCCATGTCTCCTGTACTGTTGCAGAAGATCCTGCAACACGGCCAGGGCCTCCCTGCTGAGGCGGAAATCCTGCCGGGTGTCCTCTCCTCTGAAATACCTGTCCAGCACAGGCACTGATAGATTGATATGACAATACAGTGGCCTGTGCTGTGTAGGGTGAATAAAAGGGGAGTAAATAGAAGTTGAATCGCTTGGATGTGAACACACACACATAGATGGCTAGATAGATCTATTTATATAAACACACGCACATTAAGTATATGATATATATGTCTGTATATATGTGTATATATTTATGTGTATATATATATATGTATATTTATATATTATTATTATTATTATTATACATGTGTAGGGGATTAACATCTTTTGATAGGACATGTCACTGGTCTAGTAGGCTTGCTGTATCATGACGCACCTGGGACGCATATGGGAAGGTTTTTTGTGCTATTTCCGAGGTCAAAAATGCTCTAAGATCAATTCCGTTCACCCACATTACAAACCATATGCTGACAAGCTTGGATGGCTGTAGTGTCGATTAATGGCCTTTTCAATGGCAACCACTTCCATTTCCACTTCCATTGTAGGATGTTAATGGCATTATTTTGACTGTATGCAACGTTACCTGAACAGACTGCGCTCTCAACATAAGGAGGGCTCGACGGTATCGGATCCTCCTCCTCGACATTTGTCTTTGTATTTCATAGTTGTTCTTAATTGTTTTGTATATCAAAACTATTAGCAGAGCTGTCTCTGGATCCATTCTCTGTTCCAGTATCACCACGGAATGGGAATGGGAATGTATTGATTATTTAGATGTTTTACAGCTGTAGCATTTGCTGTTGCTAGGCGACGGTAACGGCAATTTGTATTGGGGAATTCTCACGCACTAGGTAGGCTGTCTCAATTCATGAATTAATAAGCGCCTTTGAAGTGCGCTGCCAACGGAGGACACTCCGTTGCCTTCGTAGGCAGCGCACTTCGAAGTGCCCTGCCCTTGGAATGAGACACAGCTAACGACGGCAGAATGAGCGCGTTCACGTCAACGTTCATCAGGCAGAAATACCGCACATTCAGTTCACGTTCACCCAAAATATGAACGAGTTCATGAACGATCGTTCAATGAACTCGTTCAGGCACAACACTGAAGTAAAGCCTTTACTTACTTCCCACCAAGAATTGTCACCTGGTGTGGATGCAGCTTGTGATCGAGATAGTTTTTGTGTATGACTGACACTAGTATTACACATGGCTGTCCATTCATGAAGACACGCTGCACTGTTTGCTCACTCTCAGTGCATGGGGAAGGACCTCTGTTGAGATAAAAGTTAAAAAACATAAAATTTTACAGAACTATGAAAACGCCAGACTAAAATGGCAACTAGGCTTTGTAACTGCGTTCACGAGAATGGTCAGTTTATGAAACACCGGTTTCCATATTGTATAGCTACCTACCTTTTGCATGGAGCTGTAAGGGACACATTCATCCACCTGTCAATATCTTTCTGTAAACTGCTGAAGTCTTCACACCTTAAATAAATCACATGTAAGATGTAGATTAACAGAAACATGACCACTCTGTTTGTTCTTTTATAGTTTTTGAATAAATTACACTATTTCTTGAAAGTACAGTCATTACATTAAGGAGAAACATGCACTGATTTTCATTTTAAAGAATTAAATATTCCTTACAAGATATCAATACTATTGACTTGTCTCCTCACTACAGGACCTGCTGCAATCTTGCACTTCTGCATGATTTCACTTGTCATGAGCCACTCAAGACGACAAGCAACCATGTCTTCCTCCGTCCCATAGGTGTCCCATGATTTCCCTTTAAATCTGCCAATGGTGTTCAGCCACAGTAACTTCCCCTGGGACCACTCTTGCTTCTCAAAAAGGTTGTGCACTTGGAGCAGGGTGGAAATCCAATTATTTGAGCTTGTAATCAGGTCTGTTTTAATCCCAGGTCTCCTTTTAATTGCCAGATGTAGCATGTACAGCAGGTTGTCCACTGTACATGTGTTGGTCATAGACACTTTTTGCTGCTCTATCCAGCCTTCTCCTCCCCAATGTGGACAGCATCCCTGTCTTTTTTGTGGTGGCGGGTGTACTGCTGCACCTTTGATGTCACTCGTCTTTGGATGTTTTTGGCCGGCAGATGTTTCAGATTCCACAAGACGCTTTTTTGGTGCAGGAGGGGAGTTGAAGTACTTTGTTTTTCTCTTTCGAGTACTTCGCTTCTTCCATTTCTCCTCTTGTGACAGGGGTAACAACTCTGGACCATCACCCTCTCCATCCTCATTGTTGCAACTTTATTGCCTGATTTTTGAGCAACGTTCCTTTTATTCTTCCCACAACAAACTCATGCTGGAGCTGCAGAAAGTCTCCTGCTCTTCTATGCAGCTTTGATGTCAGAACCACATTTTTGGTTGTGCGGAACCAATTTTCAACTCTGGCATTCCTATCTCGTTTTGCCAAGATGTTTCAGCATAACACCGGACCAAAGGGGAACTGTACCAGCATAATATAAAATAATGTTCAACAAAGACTCACAGAAATGGGTATTTTTTTGTGGCACACCCTCTGCTTCATCTTCCTTTCTGGCTTTGTCTTTTGTGTCCTTTACCACTGCTTCAATGGGAGCAAAGAAAGGTGACGACTTCCTGTAGACAACTCCTTAGCAGAGTTGGTGTTTTCATGCTATTTTTTTTCCTGTGTTTTGTTGAATGGGCTCCCCTCACGAGCATGCTCTGAAAGCTGGAATGCCTTGTTCTCGCTCATTTTTATTTTCTTATTGCGCTCTCTTCTTTCTCTCTGACTTGTTAGCTTTAGAGGCGCCATTGAGTACTTGTGGCTTGTTTACGAGGAACACTGATTCACCCAGTGAGGTTTGGCTTGCTTGTGCGGGGTGGGAGAGAAATATGAATGAATTTACTCCTACACTCCAACCCTCCACTTTGACCCTTTATTCCCAAATTCTCCCATCATCATCGTTCTTCCTCCCTGCTCTTCAGCTAACTCCTGTCACACTTTTCCACTGGTGTGTGTGTGTGCGTGTGTGCATCTCTGAGAGTGTATTTGTGTGAAGCCGGCAGTGGCCAGAGGCTCATTTTTGTGGCTGGGTCAGTGTGTATCCCGACGGCTTGCCGGCGTCTCGGGGGCCGGCTCCTCCTTCCCAGCTCCATTTCCTCACCCCTTGGGCCTCTCCAGAGAGCAAGCAGCCATTGCTTAGTCATTTTTTAGATTCTCCTGGACAAAAAGCAGCACTTGCTTCGGGGTATTTATTAAAAATGACAAGGCTGTGTTTGTGAAATCTGTTGAGAAAGGGAGGATCAGTAAAAACGAGGGGGGAAAAAGTTATGTTTCCAAAAACTGGAAAGAACATTTCGAGTGGGTTTCATGGCTGGACTGGTAGAGGGAAGTCTTGGACTTACATGCAATGGTATCTCTCCAAATATGTCAAAGTTAGAAATATCTGTCTCCCTTGCTGTTGATGGCCAGGTTCTCTATCTGATGTACAAAGCCTGAGGTTACCATAGATACTTCCCATATTGCTTTCTTCTTGGATCTAGTATTAAAAGAATTAACCAGATTGAATTCTCAAACTCAATTATGCTGAAGCAAGACAGATATCTATATTTATCCCCACCAGACCACGCAGAACCTGAAGCGAACAACACAAACTAGATCAACTTTCATTACTCATAGGTATCATGAAAATGGCAACCAGGGACTGGCTATTTTTGTGCAGTTAAAAAGAATTAGCTCCATCTTGATAGTTTATGTGGCAAACAAATAAAATGGTGCACGGTTTTATGCAAGTTCACAAGTTCAGAAAGCCAGTGAAGGAAGGGGGGTGGTATTTGATTTCGCGCTGACACAAGAGGAAAAAGTCGGGGGCTGATGAATGAGAGCAAGATGGGGAGAGAGACGCAGCACGGAGACAGCAGCATCCTCTGATTCACACCTCATCTTTCCCACGGTGTTTGGTTTGTTTACAGGCAGGAGTCAGTGGCGGGTTCATTCCTTGTATTCTGGCCCCAAGCAATGCCAGGTAGGAGGCAGCCAAGCTGGACTCCCTGCCCTTCAAAGCAGCACCAAAGCTAGCACAATCCAACAGACTGGGATCTCCAAGTCCTGAGACTTCTCCCCGATCTCTCGACTCCCATCACATCTTCCCCTTATCCACTTTGCTGTCCGATAAGCCGCCCACTCTGTGTTTTTGGCCGGCCTTTGTCTCTTCAAAAGGCTCCAGTAGAAAGAGCAGGACCTACACCGGAGATTTCTCCCTCTCTCCCACTCTTCCTTCCCTTCTAATCGTTTCTGCAGTTTGTGCTGTTTTGGCGTTGGTGTCCGTGCAGCAAACCTGACCCCTGCAAACCCGACACTGACACATGCTCCCTAGAAACAACCCCCCACCCTTCAGCTATCCTCACTTCTCAGCAACTACTTCCTTTCCAAACCGGGTGTACCCCCCCCCCATCTCTTTTGCAGGCATTTTCTTCCCACTGTCGGACTCTACTTTATAGTGTTTGTGTGTACAGAGACATCCGTGACAGAGTAGCTATTCAGAGCATGTGGAACATGGCATCAATGCCGGATTTCATTCATGAGATTTCCCCTATGTGCACCCGACTTCCATAACACGCCTGCTATCTCCTGCTAAAGCATTTATGCCGACTGGTTCAGGTGTCTTATCTGGTTGCAGTCACAGAGGCTGGAGAACATTCTACTTTGTGACATGAGAAAGCATCTTATTCCAAACTGACATGGAGAAAGTGCAACAGTTTGCCACTGCGCTCTCCTCGCTCACACCGCCTAATCCTCTTAATCTTTAAACATAAAGTGTGGCATTTCAATGCTGAGTTTCAATAAAAACCCAATGAATTACTAAACATATGTGAGAATACATAAATAACTCAGAGATAAACTGGAAAAAATAAAAATAAAAAAAACTAATATAAAGACTAAGAGAAAATATCAGGCCTAAGATTTTCGGTCTTCCCCCACAACATGCCTTCCGATCCTTTGAAAGAAGTAATACCGCAGTCTCTGCAGAGCTTCAGCTCTTGTAAATAATCTGACTCTGGGCGCCACCTCAGAATCTCACCCTGGTCCCCAGCCTTGTGGGTGCCATGTCAGTTCAGGAGGTGGGGTTTCAGGGGGGAATATTGAGGGGGGGGCAAGGAAAGGGAGGAGAGAAGAAGGATAGGTAAGGAGAGGTAAGACAGGTAAGATAGGTAAGACAGGTAAGATATGTAGGAAAGGTAGGATAGGTAAG
>JBAJHY010000022.1:11370898-11382221 GCA_037177095.1 Craterocephalus marjoriae | reverse complement strand
TTCACATCTATTTTTCTACTTTAGCACCGTGCTGGAGACTCAGTTACAGACATGAAGTTTAACCAGTTAAATCCCACTCAGTTGTTCGCCTCTTCTATGGGAGGTATGACAGCACTCCGAGATTTCAGTGGGACAACTCTAACAGTGTTTGCCAACACAGACTCTCTAAAGTAAGAATAAGAGGCCTTTAGGTCTTTTCAGTCAAGTATCAGTTTTTTTCTAGGTGGCCCGGGCTGGTTTTTACTTTTGCATGATCATGGCGCGCTAAAACGCCCCTGTAACAGGCTTGCATTTGTATTTATGTGCACAGAATGGAGCAGGAGACTTTATTGGAGGGATGAAGTTTTGCCCGACGGACTTCTCCAGACTTTATGTGGCCTCTGGCGAAGGCACACTGACCATGCAGAACTTTGAGGGCCGCTCGCCCACCCTGCTGTCCAGAACCCAGGACTGTGGCCATGATCACCACAATGTCTGGTGAGAAAACTGAAAGAAGACTGATGCTAGGCTGATATTTTAATGTTTTTCTTTTTCTATTCTTTGTTTAAATGTTCATTTCCGATGCTGTGAGAAGCACAGTTTCATTGTCATTTTCTATCCAACAACATATGTTTAAAAAGTCACAATATAGAATATTGGGTTAACTGCTGTATTAAAAAAGAAAGATTCAAATCACAGATCTTGGTCATAATTTTTGCTTATGGATCATTATACACACCCATCAAACGGACTATCTTCTTTGTTGTCTTCTACAGCTATTGGTACTGCTGTGTTGATGTGTCTGTTAGCCGACAGATGCTGGTGACTGGAGACAACATGGGACAGCTTCTTCTTCTGGGGACGGATGGGGTTGTGAGACAGAGGAGAGCATGAACAGAAATGACTCTATTAAAAGCACAAAATATCACTTGGAACACAAAGGGAAAGAAGTGCCACACCCAGGCGACACAGAGCATGCTCCACATTACATCAACTTTATGCAGCATTGCACACTGCAGTTAAAATGGTCTAAAACTTGCACGCAGAAGGATGTGAAGATGCTACTCTACATTAATGTAAAGTGAAATTTATACGATTCTCCGTGTTTCTATGTAAAAATCTCCTCGTGTTGTACAGAAAACTTAAATCGATGAGTGATTTCATTTATTCTTCTTTTATTTATCAGCTTTGATGAAAAATGCAGCAGAATCTGCACATTTTTTACTCCCTGCTGTGGCTGCTGAGGAGCCCGTCAAGTTTTTCTAAATGAGCACCTTGTAAAAGAAAACATCTGGATCTTGGACAAACCAAAATGGTGCTTTAATGAAACAGACAAACGTAGGACTAAGGTGTGTTTCCTCAAGGTGAAACTTAAAAACATCCAGGAGATCAAAGCCCATCCTGAAGCTCCATCTCCGAGGGAAATCATATCTACTACATATCTGATGATAACTCATGAGAAGCCAAAGACTTGTTGGTGGGGCATTTTATTTTCACTTCAACCAATCAAAGAAAAGTCAGACTGCAAGTGTTTGCCATATGATTCAGCAGTCTCCATGACTAGTCTCCATTCTATATCAAAGATCTCATAGTTTCATATTTTCCCAAACAAGCACTTCACTTTTACGTTGCAGGTTTACTTGTGGTTATAAAAGTGAAAAGGGAGGCAGAGATTTTGGCTATTAGGCTTCTCTCTTACAGAACTAGCTCACAATTTGCGTTCGGGAAGCAGACACCCTCTCTATCTTGAAGATTAGGCTTAAAACCTTGCTCTTTGATAAATCTCATAGTTAGAGGTTGTCTAGCCATTCCTTAGTTGAAGGAATGAAACACTGAGCGCTTCTTCCTTTTTTCTATTTTAATTTTCGATGTGTAAATTTACAGTTGCTTTTGTGTCATTCATTTCTTTTGCTCTTCTCTCGTCTCTTCCTCTCTCTCAGCAGGTCTTCATGGCGAAAAGTTACTACACCTGTTAATCCCTCTTTCCTGTCCTCTCCACCTCAAACAGTCCATGCAGATAGCCGGCTTCTGCTGGAGATTTTCCTTCTGTCGTTTCCATTGCCCATGCATGCTCAGGAATGGAGATTAAATTTAAATCAAGATTTAATGCAATCCATTCGTTTCTTTAGCTAATCTATATGAACTGACTTGTATAAACAGTGTTTGGACAATAATAAACTGGCTTGAATTGATTTATTTTGCAATGTGCCCTGAAATGGCTTTGTTGCTAGTTGGTGCTTTGGTAATTTGGTAATGGTTTGGTAATTTGAAAATCTATTTGGTATCAGATATCATGCTGATGATGCTGGTGTTGATGATGATGTTTTCATATTTTACAGGTTCTTGAACATAATGGTCTTTCAATCAAAGAGATACATTTTATAATAATTTGTGATTCAAATATTTGATCATATTCTTAAAAAGATTATTTTCATTTCATTTATTTAATTATATATTTAATGGTCATTCTATAAGAATTTTTTTTAACAATGCATGTTTAAGACTTTTAATGACATTTTATGTTGTTAATGGAGTTTTAAGGTCAAACAGTTACAATATGGGCCTTTTAGAGGCAAAAAGTATCTGTGTGGGTACAGATGAAAAAGCACCATAAACTAATAGTATCTTATCAAGAGGTAAAATGCTGCAATAACCCATCCCTGCTATTAACTATCTTCTGACTTTAAGAGTTGGATCAATCCAGGCTTGTATTTTGCTGCAATTACCTGATATGAGGGTGAATGTCACACTGTAGATTCCTGTCTCCCTCCTGCCCTCCCTCTCGGTCCTCTCCCTGTCCCGATCTCTCTCGCCCTCGGAAAAGGCAATGTCCACCTGAAACTTGACGGGCTTCTGGAAGACGGAGGGACCGCCGGAGGACTTGTACTCGGCCCGGAAGCTGGTCTGGGAGATGACGCTGTGGCTGAGAGATGGGATCTGTGTGGTGGGGAGACAGAGAAGAAGCAGAGAGACCGACAGACTTACGAGGCGGGAGAGGTACGGGGGCCAAAGTGAGTATAGGGAGACAAAGGGTGAGGGTGAGGAGAGGAGAGAGAAAGAGTGAGCCATTGGTGAAAGCAAAAGTGCAACTAGGTGCCATGAGTGAGCAAGATCAAATGAAGATTAAATAAAGAAGAAAGTGAGGTAATGAAAGAAATGAGGTGCACAGCACAAGCGTGCATGTGAAGTCTTTTCCCTGATTGCCATGCTTTGTACAAATAAAATTAGTAGTAAGAGGCATGAAAGACAGACAGCTTCAGATACTCACTGACAGGAAAGCATGGACAATGTCGGCTTTGACTGAGCTTAGAGGTTTGTCTCTGATCACCACAAAGATCTGCTCCTCTTTCTCCAAGCCAATGAAATTCCCGAACCAGGACTTCTTGGCCAGCCTTGTTTGCAGAAGTGACAAATGGTTAGAGAAAATAAAACTTTAACATTGAGAAAAGTCCAGGGGCCTCATTCATCAAACGTGCGTACGAACAGAACTGAGCTTAAAGTGTGCGTGCGTACGATTTCTCCGCAAAGTATGGGATTTATCTACTTGTACTTGTGCGTAAAAAAATTTGTAAATTTAAGCACAACATTTGCCATGCGTATGCACAAAACCTAGTGGTCGAACTGGGAAACAGCGTCATTTGTCATTCGTCTGCAGCATCTGTCAGTCATTCTTTTAATTATATTTAGTCAAAACAATAATAATTCAATTAGTAATCTCAGAAAAAATAAACAGACTTGGAGATTAAATGTCTTTAATCTTACTAAAGGAACAAGTAACGGGTCAGAGCCCAGTATAGGCCTATTATTGATCTGACATTATATATTTAAAAGTCTGCGCTCCGCTGTGTGGTCATTAGACGATCAGCTGATGTGATCTGATCAGATGCAGCAGGAGATCCTGTCAGAGTTTTATGGTGATCTGGGATCTGTGTCACAAAATTTTGTTAATTACTATTGTGGATGAAGTCGTTTTAGTCCGCTACGTGAAACAGGTTCCCTGTCCATCACGGAGTTGTGTTACATAATCTATAACTGATGCGTCTATTCACTTGATCGAAACACGCTTTTCAGTCTGGAACTATATGACGGCACTGCTGCTATGATGATGGGAATAATGGGGGAATTTGTGTGCAATTTATGCCAAATCAACTCTCTTCCGTCTTAATAAACATGTAAAACCAACCGGTCTTCATGATAAAAATACAAATTCTCTTGGTTCTGTCTGAGAGCAGCGGCCTGTTTTAAAAGTGCTGCGTGTTTTAAAAGATTTATATTTTTCTTAATCTCTTTTCATTCCTTAAATGGGGCAACAAAGCGTTTTCTTTCTTTTTTTTAAAAAATGACAAAGATCTCCTCTTAAGCCCGAACTATTTAGTGCTCTCATTTTTCTCTGCAGCAGTTATTTATGGTGCGTTATTTTCACGCTTCTTTTAATGAGATCTTCGGCAGAAATTACTTCTTTCTTTCTCTCCACCACTCCGAGGAGAAACGAGAGCAATTTCCGCGCGACTTCTAAAGGGAGGTGTCTGGTTAAATATATATGGTTATATGGTTATATGGTTTATATATGGTATATGGTTAAATGAGGGCGTTTCTGCATGCAAATGACCATGCTCGGGTAAGAAGATGGCGATTTAGAACAGGTGGGATTTATCATCAGAAAGTACTTACAGTTGTATGTACGCACGTTTGATTAATCCAGATTTTTTTGTACTTAGACACATTCTACATCTTAGTCCTACGCACAAATTTGGAACCTTTTCTACTTATGGTTGATAAATGAGGCCCCAGGAATGTGACTTACTCGGGGCTGGATTCTGGTGTTAGACTGGACATGTCTTCTGATGTAGGAACTGGGAGAGACAAAGAATTACTGAAATTAAAATTTGTCTGGAAAACAAGAGCAAAAGCACAACACAGACTGCATGCTGGAAGAAAAATCTAAGTTACTCCATAACTATGTGTTAAAAGAATGATCAAACTTGGACATCATTCTGAGAAAAGTGTCCAGAACCCACCTTGTAATTTACGTCGATGGAACCGGGGTGAGCCCAGCAAGTTGTTCTTGAAAGAATTGAGGCGAGTCCTCCAGTGAGCGGAGCTGCTGGCCGCCATCCCACTTCCCCCTCCGGGGCTGGAGGGCGGGGTCAGCGAGAGCGAACCCACCCCTCCCCCTCCCTCTGCCCGCGAGGAGGATGAGGACGAGGAAGAGGAGGGCGGGGTAGAGGAAGGGTGGTGAGGGTGGTGGACAGGGGTGCCCAGAGGTGTGGGCAACGGAGAACCCTGGGGGGTGACCTGCGGCACAGAGTGGGCAGAGTTTGGGTAGAAGCTCTTAGTCACTGACTTCAGGACAGAGGACGAAGGGAAGAAGAAACGGGGAATGGGTGAAAGGAGTGGGGAAGGGGAGGGCGAGCGGGAGGATGGGTTGTGCAGAGGCAAGGATTTGATGGGCTGCAGATGGGGTCGGTCAGTGGGTCCTTTGGTGGGCAAGGTCTGAGTCTTTGGGTTGGGGGGAGCTTTGGGCTTGTCGTGAGCCCATGCTGAGCGAGGAGTGGTGGCGTTTCCCTGTTTGGACTCCTTTGTGAGGGGAGAAGCGGTGGCAGAGGTGACGTCTGATTGGCTGAAAGTGAAGACGGGGCTTTGATAGGACTGGGGAGTGGGTTTATAGGGTGAGGGCAGGGGTGAGAGAGATGAAAAACAAGAAAGAGAAGGGATGGAAAATGGAGAAAGAATGGGAATGAATATCATGCTTAATGACAGAAAAGTGCATCTTGTGAATAGTGAAAGTGCTAAACGTGATTCTACCCGTGCTAATCGTTCATTTTGGCCATTCTAATTCTGTTAGTGCATGTGAAGATTTAGTCGTGGCTGAGGCGGCAACAGGGTTAAGAATGCAGAGACATAGAACAGTGGCAGTGGAAATGTTACTGTAGAACAAGTGCTGTAAATTCAGACTTCTTCACTTCATCATTTTGCTGTGATACAGTTCTGAAACTGAACAAGTTGATAAAGCAGACTAGTCCATAAATCATCCCTTTTAACTGTTTGGCTTTCTAAACAGTAGTCTGCTACAGGTATGATGTGGAAGTGAAGTGACATGGAGACAGAGGAAAATGCAAACCTTGTGTTGAGTGAGAATTCAGTTTAAGGAACTAGTGTTCTGATGTATAAAAATGACTGAGGATATTGATATGTGCATAATTTCGGGACTACTGGCCACCACCATCATAATATAAATTTTGTATTTCAAAAATACCGAATTCTTTTGAAAAGCCTATACAAGATCAGAAAGAATGGTATGTATTCTTTGTTTTTTTAGGAACATTTGTAGCATTTTGATTGCTTTACCATAAATAAAGTTTAAAAAAAAACTACTTGAAATTAGAATTTGATCCCTCTTATTCCTCAATTGTCTCATGCATGCATGCATTTACACATAAATGTTACTTTTATACAAATGAGCAATTTTTTTTATTTTACAGCCTTTTTGTGATTGCCAGTAAACTGCCCAGCAGTTATTGCCTCCATGTATTTCCAATTATTTTATGTAGAAGAGGGCAAAGGGACAAATGGAGTGGAGACAAGAGAAAGAAAGAGTGTACCAAGCCAAGGCACTTTGTAATGCCATGGGCAGGTTATAAGGAAGATAAATAGCGTGACACCTTAATGGAGCCATATAGTTATCCTTTATGAATAAAGTGAGATTGCTTCATAAAAGGTACAGTACATGATTAATGATAGAGCTGAACCACTTCCATCGATCCTGGACATAAAAGGACTCTCGAGTATTTACAGCTGTTAATGTTATAACAAATGGCATTATAAAACTTGGATGTATTGTAAGTAAGTCCAATAAAATTGGACAGACTTGGAAATTAGACTGAGTTTGTGGTAGCCTTTATCTCTTTGTTCTTATATGTTTGGACTGAAAAGAATGACAGCTGAGATACGAAAATAAGTAAAACACTTCAGTTAAAAAAAAAAAGTAATCACAGGGTGCTTTAAATGAAGAAACCTAACAATGGGGTGCAGAAAGCATTAAGAAGAATTAAAGTGAAAAACAAGATAATAAACAACAAAAGAAAGAAACCCTCAGAAAAAGGAATGTATCTTTTGTGTTCATAAAAGTCTGCAAATGGAAAAGTTTTTAGCTCTGATTTAAATCTGCTGAGAGTTTCAGCAGCACTTCAGCTTTCTGCAAGTTTGTTCCACATGTGAGGAGCATAAAAACTGAGCACTGCCTCTTTTATTATTATTATCTCCTTTATTTAACTAGATAAAAACCCATTGAGATCATGATCTCTTTCACAAGGGTGACCTGGGCAGAAAGTCTG
Organism: Craterocephalus marjoriae; assembly: GCA_037177095.1. NCBI lineage: Eukaryota > Metazoa > Chordata > Actinopteri > Atheriniformes > Atherinidae > Craterocephalus > Craterocephalus marjoriae. The sequence goes on along the minus strand of JBAJHY010000022.1, from coordinate 11,374,908 downwards.
CAGCTCTCTTTGTTTAGTTCTGACTCTGGGAACTGAAAGTCGACATTGATGATCTGAGGTATCTGGTTCATAGCGAACCATAAGTTCCTGAATGTATTTTGTAAACTAGCAGCAGGATTTTAAAGGGACTCCATGTAATCTTAAGTTTTTGAATTAGCGACTGCCATCTATGGGTCTTAGCTGCACTGCAGCCTCCACAGTACGCTCGTGCATGACAACCTGGAGCTATTTTCTAGCATTAAATACAATCATTTATTCACCCAGATAGTTTTGGTGTAACTTGAACTCCTTTAGGAGATATTTAGATCCACTCGCGATCAGCATACATCCTATATATTGGGCGTGAATCAGACCTTCTTGTACAGCCTCCAAATACGACATTTTTTGCCACAAAACTCTTTCATTTCACCAATAAGTTGTTATGAATGGCTGGTCCGATCCCTCTATGAGCTCCATGCGGCTCGAAGTTGCTTTTTGTGGCGATCCATCGTTATTTACAGCCATTACAGGCGCTGTGATGTGTCCCAGAAGTGACGTCATCGAAGCTACGGCTTCAAGTTAATGGCTGTATATAACGACAGATCACCACAACAAGCAACTCCGAGCCGCATGGAGCTCACAGAGGGTTCGGACCAGCGATTCAGAACAACTCATTGGTGAAATGAAGGAGTTTTGTGGCAGAAATGGCCGTATTTAGAGACGTAGCGTGAGCTGGCCCGTAACCATTTCACATGAACGCGCTAGACGTCACATCCGCAGAAACAGCGCGGGAACTTCTGACTCGAGGTAGGGTCAGGAAAATAAGATACAGGCTTATAGATGCACCAACGCTGAACTGCTGAGCTGTCAGTCGGCTCATCAAACCATATTTTAATGATAAAGGGTCAAATAAAAAGGCTATGTAAAGATATTTTTCAGCAAAATCTTACATTTAGTCAATTTAAGTTAATTGGGCTAAACTCTCCCTACTGAATCTGTAACGGACCGGCGACCTGTCCAGAGTCTACCCAGTTGGAATATGCTCCAGCGTTCTAGCAACCATGCACTGGAAAAAGTGGGTTAGCACATGGATTGATGGACTTTGTAATCATACTTGCCTCCATTCTATTACACTGCAACTAATGTTTTTTTTACATCTAAGATCAGATTACTTTCTAAAGATTACTTCTGACAACTCATCCATTACAATTTCCTTTTTTCTTCCTTCTTAGATCCTATGCAAACAGTTTACAGGCTATATTTCTTCACATTTTCGTTACAAAATTTTCTAGCAGCGTTGCAATCGCCCTGTTTAATACTGTAGCCCAGAGCCTGAGTCCAGGTGAGCTAGTATCTAACAAGAGATGCGGGTACCCAACAGTTGATCAGCGTGAAGAGAACTGACTATAATTCATGTTTTCTTGCTACTCCGAGGCATCTGGGTGAATGGTTGCACAGTTATTTGAAGTACACTATTTTTGATTAATTGATTTATTATCATTTTCATTTTAAATCCTATGAAATGGGTTTATTGTTGAAATTAAAATCAGAAGGCTGCAAATAAAGAGAAGCATCTGATTTTGATTTTAATTCTATCATTTAAAAGACATGAATCTTTTATTTACTAGAAATTTGATTTTGCATGTGTACATTAAGTTATATGGTGTTGCATTATGTTATATTACATTACATTGTAAAGTATTTAGCTTTGCTTGTTCCATGTTCAATGTTTAAACAAAACTGGAGTGCGTATGTAAAGGTTCATTTTTTTTTACATTTTTTATCAAATATCAATGTTGGCTGCTGTGTTTGAGTTTGACACCATTTCTGTATTATGACAGCCATTCTGCACCAACACTCCCACAATACCTGTAAACCTGCAGGAAACACTGGCCTCTCTAGTAAAACGGATAGATCTGTTAATGCTATTGTTCCGTGCTGTCAATACTTGTAACACAATTGTAGCTTGGACATTGTGGCCCACACAATGCCCCGAGGTCGCCAACAATCTCCTGTTTTTCTTCTCCCTCTCAATCACTACCCCCCCCTCCCCCCTCATCCTCATCCCTCCTAATCCATCTTTGCATCCTTCCCTCCCACATGAACATCTTCAAGCCGATCACTCTTTTTTTTTTTTCTCACTGGATCTTTTCAAAGACCTTCATGATGACCTTTATCCTTTCTGCCATAAAACGCAGAGACGTAAAGATGTCTCGTACAAAGCTAGGAGGAACCGTGTTTGACATGTAGTAGTGCAGGTACTTCACTCTGGGGCGAAAGTCTAAGGTGTGGAGAACACTGATGACTGAGTACATGAAGGTAAAGCAAGGCAGGCTGATGATAAAATGCAGATCAACTTGTGTTTACCTGCCTCTGTTCTGATGCATCCCTTTGTCATACTTCAATCAGTCAAGGAATATAGCGCTACCTGTGAGCAACAGCTGAATGATTATCTAGCTTAATGAACTTTCAACAGAGCTTCCTTCAGAATTGTCTTGGGTATCAGGCTCTATATGCAACAAGAACTAGTGAGCCTTTTTTTATTTTAGAAATCTGGCACACATTCCTCAAGTGTTAAGTCATTTGTCCAGCTGTTGACACTCTAATCAGAGAGTTGAACCACAATACTTCCAAGTGAAACCTTTCAAATGTTGCTTTATTTGACTCGATGTTGACATTCTGGCAAAGAAATAAATTGTTTAAGTCAGTTAAGTCACTGAGTGGTTAATAACATAGACATTAATGGTACTAAAGATGTTCATAGATATAAATTATTAATCAAAAGCAATCAAGTTTTCAAGTTCAATTCTTGTTTTCATCCATTTCCACCCAAAAAGATGCCAGTGACTCAGTCAACTTTACAAGGTGTTATGCTAAGTTGAGAGGGTTTAAATGGGAACTTTTCCAGTCAGTAACCTATTTAAGAACTTATTATGACACAACATAAAATCATTATTAGTTTAACCTGCCTGAATTTCACTGATTCTTACCTGAAGTTCACCCAGAACATTGACTATTCTGTGTACAACAATCCTAAATGAGCAACAGTTAGTCGACCTGGCCCATAAATTTTTTTTCTTTTTTGTTTACTGATGATAACTGATGATAACAGAGTATGAAATATTTTGGCAAGTAAGAAATTTCTAGCTTGAAGGAGAGCTCGCTTGTAGTTCCCAGCAGTCTCTGGTTTCATATTAAGTAAGGCCAATAATCTTCAGACATTCGCTCCATTCTGATTTAGTCTTCCCATGAGTCTTCGATTAAGGAAATCAAAACTGATTTTGTTCCTATGGTTTAGAACATTTTGTCAAAGCTGGCTTTCTATACATCAGATGCAGCTTTGCCTGAAGCAAAACTTTCACTTTCATTTACATCCAGATTACTAGATGTTTAGATTACAGATGAGATTACTGTTATGTTTTGATTGTTTGGTTAGGTTTAGGCTCTGATTATTCGGCATGTATGTATGTACATTTCTGTGTGTATATATGTATGTATGTATATATGTGTGTATATATATATATATATATGTATATGTATGTATGTAAATATGTGTATTTGTATGCATATATGTATGTATGATGTATGTATATAAATATATATATGTATATATATATATGTATGATGTATGTATATATAAATATATATATATGTATATAAATTTGTATGGATGTATGTATGTATATCTGTGTGTATGTGAATTTATGTATGTGTATATATGCATGTATGTATTTATATAAATGTATGTATGCATAAGTGTATCTATGTATGTATGTATGTATATGTATGCATGTATGTCTTTATGTATGTCTATATGTGTGTATTTAGGAGGTCTTACACACACACACACACACACATATATAAATACATACACACATACATATATACATATGTATACACATACATATATATACACACACAGAAATATACATACATACATGTATATATATATGTATATGTGTACATATAAATAAATATAAATATGTATGTATATATATATATGTATATATATGCACGTATGTATATATATA
>JBAJHY010000022.1:10985846-10999383 GCA_037177095.1 Craterocephalus marjoriae | reverse complement strand
ACTTCAACACATCGGGCTGGCTAAACGAGATTGGTCGGACATGTGAGGTGGGCGTAGATAACGTGTGAAAGCATGAAAGGGGACGTAGTCACTTCTGCATTTGTACTGATGCAGGGATGATTGCTCTGCAAGGTGGTGCAGAATATCTAAAATAAACACAAACATTTCAGAGTTTCAACAGAATGCAAAACTTTAAAGTCTGTACTGGAAACGGAGGATATTTTTTAAATGTATTCATATATTTTTTCTGTGACTGGGACAAAGAAGCAAGCTGCATGATAATAAATGTAGATGTAAACAATGCTGGATTTAAGGCAAATATTTAGACATGCTTCCTGCACGGAGATTAAAATGTTTGTCAGAGCTCATGCACACACTGTGCATAATGGCTTTTGGACACGCAGGAAAAACTCCACAGGGCACCTTTAAGGTCAGAATCCAAAATAACTCCTGACTTATTCAGTGCATGTCAGAAAGCCACTCTGCATGTAAATATGTCAGTGTTGGTGCTTTTCTATAACTTGCAAAACAGATGAGTGGAAGAAAAATTTCTGCTCCTGTGTCTGACAATTGTTTCATAATGATGGTGAATTTCTTCAGCGATAATATCAGGAGGGGGCACTAAAATGTAAAATGAAGGGAAATAAAAATCTGGTCGCGTAGAACTTTATGTAGTCTGTCGCAAATTAATAATGATTAATAATTTATTGACACCAGGTATCCAAGGCCCGACCAGTTGTTGTCATTGGTGGGCGCTGCCGTGGAGACGGGCAGGATGACCCATCCTCACCCCACCGGTTTCCTGGGAGCTGTTGCATCGGCCCTTTTCACCGCGTACGCCGTACAGCGCAGGCCAATCACCTCTTGGGGTTTGGGCCTGATCAACGAGGCCTGTCCCATCGCCAAGATGTTCGTCCAGGGCCGAGGCTACGCTGTGGAGGAGACGGAGAGAGACTGGGACTACTTCTGTGATAAGTGGCAGTGGTAAGAGCTGCTGAAGTCAGGCTTTATTCGGCTTTGCAGCATCAGCAGCTTTTCACAACCTTTGGAGGCTTCAAGGTTAACAGATGGAGGCATGACTTTGTGAAATGTCCCTCACCAGGTTATCATTTGTATTCTGAACCATCCTCTGATGGAGAGATGAGACTGATGGACTAATTGATTACTTACTTATCTCTCTATAATCTGTTGTTTTGTGACTGAGTTCATCGTGTTAATGTTTGGATAACATCGTATAATCAGTGCTATCAGGAAGCAGTATTACAGCCACACCACTTAAAAAATAACAAAACAAGAAAAACCGTCTCTCTGTGCACAGGTACCTGGATACGAGGGGTATCTCCACTGGAGTGGGACCTGTGATCTGGCCCTCTGCCTACGGCCCCGCTGAGAGAGACGAGGCCTATAAGAGCTTCAGTCTGTCTGGATGGGCAGGACGAAGCGGCCACGATGCTCCAATGATAGCGCTGGATGCTTTGCTGGGAGCCGGCTCAGACTGGGAGGAGCTGATGAGCAGAGCAGGTTTCCATGGAGGTCAGCGCTTTCATCAAGAAAAAGTGTCTTAAGTAATTTTTCACCTTTCATTTGATTTACCCACTGACAGAGACAAATGTAAGCAGGTTATAAATCAAGTTCATGCAGTTTCTTTATGTAATTGGTAACACGGATGCAGCAGCAAGTCCTTTCTTCATGTTTACCCGTTCGATGGCGTCTCACTAGGATGACACAGTGCTAGGCATTTGGGCTAAAACCCCTCATTTGCATTAATGGGAAAAAAAGAGCTGATGTAAGGATTGACTGGAGGATTTTTCTGTGTAATAAATTTCACCAAACTGGTGATAAAAACAGATTTCCAACCCTGGGATTAGAAAGGATGCTAATGGGCGACTTCAAAGATGGGTGAGTAAACTTTCACCCTAAACAAAGATTTCTTAAAGGTAATGATTAAAAGCAACAGAAATTGAAGCTTTAATATTTCACAGGAGACACTGATAATGATTTTTGAGATATTAAAAACTATTGTTTTAAATTTTTCATAACAAAGTTCTTTGATAAAAAAAGTTCTTTATTAAAATTTAATGAATCTTCTGTTCTGAAATGATATAGGAAACATTATTACAAATAAGCCCTTTTTTATATAGAAAAAAACTGCCAATTTATGTTCCCCTTAGTGCAATGGGAAAACTTAAATGGTATCCAGGCCTGTAGTAGATGCATGTTTGCTTGGCCTCAGTGAAACTATGCGTAGACACAAATTTACTCTGATGCTGCTGCATTCAGGGAAACAAGCACAGCTCCTTTTCCTTTTACAAAAAACATGAATCTGCAGATTTATTGGTCACGTTTACATAAGACTTTTAATTCCTCTTTAATTCGGAATTAGTTATTTCCGCATTAAACAGATGAAAAATGACGATGTAAACACTGACGCAAATGTCAATTCCGAATTAAACTTCATTCCGAATAAAGTGGTTTATTCTATTTTTAATTCTGAATTAGTTCATTCCTCTACCTACCATGTAAACCTTAATTCCACTCTATGTTGTCTCACATAGAGGATCTTGCAGACATTAGTTCTTTTTCTTTACACCTTTAGTCAACCTCACCAGAAAAAGGCTGTAGTGTAATTTTGTTCCTTCATACGGTCTAGTTTGACTGGTCACAGGTCCATTGGTGCCCATGTTAAACAGAAACTTTTTTTTTTGTACCCGAAGTATGTTAATAATATTCTTTTTAAAAATAAATGAACACTGGTCTGTGGCACGTGAAGTTTATCTGCTCATCACCAAACCTGAAGTCACACCTCTCACTCATGCGAGCTTGGGTCATTATCACTCAGACACATTTAAATCACACCTACTGTTCTCCCTCTACATTTCTTCCAGGTGACAGTGACAGCACCGCTGTGATTGCCTGCTGCTGCTGGGGTCTCCTTCACAGCATCGCGGGGGTCCCTGAAGGCAACTACTGCAACCTGGAGTACCGGGACCGACTGGAGCGCTGTGCCGAGCAACTGTTCGCCCTGTCACGCTGACAAACCTGCAGCCCGGACTGAGCGTGCTCCAATATGCTGTAGTGAAGGAAAACTAGGCCACGCTGTCATACTGATGTAGAATTAGCAGGCATGCTCAGTAGCACATTGATTTGGAGGGCTGTCATTGAGCCACAAAGTGAGTTGTCATTGTTTCCTGAAGGAGAAACACTGTCCCACTAACCCAAAGAGTCATTTCTGCCACAACAAGGACAGCATGGCTTGTGATGATGGCGGTCAGGCTGGTGTGTGCAGGGGGCCCCCTAGTGAATGTTTTAAAACAAGCAGAACGAATCCAAGCTAATGACGGTGTGAAACAGATACAAAATGTCCTCAAGGAGGTAATTGCTTCTTGTAAACCTGAGATAAGAAGTAATTAACTGTGCTCTCACAGTAGACAAATGAAAAGGTACATTTTTGTCTCATTATAAGCTGCTAAGTTACTTCCTGCTATTCTCCAAACAAGCACAATGAAACAATAAACTTAAAAGAACACACATTTGTATTTGAGTTAAACTTTATTTTTTGGTCATTGTGTTTTCTGTTTTTTTTGTTTTTTTTTTCTTGTCCATTTTTTATTAATTAAATTTCCTACGGGAGAGAAGAGAGGGAAAGGGGTGGATATAACTACTAGTTGAGTTAAAAATGATTTGCTAAAAATCCCCTCTCGTCAAAACACCCTTCCTTTCATGCCGTCCTCGTGAGAATCCCGTAACAGTCCGAGTTTCCCATTTGTGTCATGGTTCTTAGAAAACCTCCCAAGGCTAAAAACACATTTCTGGAAGAAAGTCTGCTGCTGTTTCTCAATCTGTTTTTCGCTCGCCCACTGGTTTTTCCAGCAAGGAGCCTCATGTGAAAAGAAACGGGAAGAAGTTGGAGGGGAAAGCTCAGCAGCAGGAGGGGTCTGGATGCTGCCGTCCTCTCTCATCTTCATCATTATCGTTAAAAAGGTCCTCCTCCTCCAGGGCTGAAACCAAGTATTGTTCTGATGAGCAATATTACAGCAGAGCAGTAAGGTGCTGGGAGAATATTCCTCGTCTTCCCTCCTCTGATTCTCAGGATTTTATTTCAGAAGAGTTTGTTGTTTTTTTTCCCCGGGCCTCAAATCCAGCAGGCAGGAGGAACGGTTTGGCAGATGATGGAGGCAGAAGAATTTAGTTTCCAGGCGGATGAAATGAAGCAGGATGTGTTTGTACCTGCATCGCTGTGGAAAGGAAAACAAAATTTAAAGACGACATTTACAAACAAGTTCCTGCTTTTATATTTCGGGGGCATTAAATCTCATACCTTGCGGGGGTCCTATGTAAAAGTGCTGGTGTGCGCCTTGCTGAGGTCCATGCTGTGGGTGCTGGGGCACTCCGCCGGGACCCTGCTGAGGCGGCTGCAACATTACTAACTGGGGCTGACCGTGGCTGCCTGAGTGGTGAGGACCTGACATGGGTCCTTGTACGTGGGCCTGGTGGGGATAAAGCTTAAATCAGTAAATCTTCACCTTCAGCATCTCCATATACTGTTGCTACCCGGAAAATTAGAATATGCTGGATAAGTTGTTTTATTTAGGCAATTCAACATAAAGGGTGAAACCAGTACATTTCATGTACTAAGTACAGATCTAAGAATTTACTTTCAGAGGCCTGATATTTTTTGATTCAAAATCCATTTTTTATTGATTTCAAGAAATATTCCAATTTTCAGAACTTTTTAATTTAAGGTTTTCTGAAGCTGCAAATGCTAATCAGCAAAATGTAAACAAATAAAAGCGGAAATGTATTGATTTGCATAATATTTGTCTATATACGTGTATATAATCTTTGAAGTTAAGTTATAGAAATGCATGCACTTATTCAGGATATCCTATGTTTCTGAGCAACACCTGTAACTTAACTTCAAAGATTAAACATACAAAAATAGACAAATAGTATGCAAACTGTATTTCCACTACTATTTTTTTAAAATATTTTGCTGATAAGGATTTGCAGCATCAGAAAACCTCACATTAAAAAACTCTTAAGTAAACTCTTGCATCTGTACTTAGTACATAAAATGTATTGGTTTCACCTTCTATGTTGAATTACCTGAATAAAACAACTTTTCCAGCATATTCTAATTTTCTGGGTAGCACCTGTATCACTCAGTCTAATTAAATATACAGTATTTATGCCCAGAGAGCAACAAATAAAGCCATACCTGTGCTATCTGCCCCAGGTTGTATGTTTGTGGGATACCCTGGTGGCTGTGGATGCTGTAGCCCTGAATTGGGTAAGAGCCCTGTGGAGACGTGTGGCCTGGAGGCATGTTAGGTGGAGTGGGCGCCGACAAGGGACCTGAGTGGTACAAGGACTGAGCCTGTGGGCCCGACTGAGCGTTCTGAAAGAAGAGAGTCTGTCAAATAAACAATAACCATGTCCTACAGCAGATACTGAATCCTGATACTAAGATCAGAACTAGAACTCCAATGCAAAATTTCCAGAACGAAGTGCATTTTTCTAATTAACAAGGTTAATTGTAGTTTGTCGGATAATTACAAAATCAGGTTATTCTACTTTGAACAAATCCTGGAGCTTTTCTTGTTCATTCTGGGGGTATCTTACCTGCCCGGGGCTGGGTGCAGCATGTTGGGGTGGGGGTTGGTTGCCTGTTGGAGTACTGGAGGGCTGAGGTTGATGGACTGCGCCCGAGTGATGAGAGAATGACTGTGGAGCTACAAAGAACAGATAAATTGGTTACGTTTAGTCGTCACTTTTAATCCACATAAGTTAAGGACGGTTTCTTTTCTTTATTAAATTTGTGATTGTTTTTGTGCACTTCGAAAATATTGATGGGAAATGTACCTCACCTCAAAGCTTGAAAGGATTAAACCTACACTTCAGGTCACAGTAAAGTACTGCTGGACTTCCTACTCCTTGTGTTGATGGATCTCAAGTCAAAATCAACACTTACCATAGATGCCTTGCTGGGGTCCTTGGGATCCATCTCCTTGTGTAGGGAACTGAGGTCCACCCGGTCCAAGGGCTTGTGGATGAGGACCACCACCTTGACTAATCATCCTGGCTCCACCCTGAAGCATGGAGTACATTGGCTGTGGAGGAGAACAGAGGGAGAAATTAGTCGTTTAACGCATTAGCCATCTATCAAAATATGATAGATGATTAAAAAAAAAAATTCATTATTTTACTTGAAAATATAAAGCTAACAATTTAAAGCCAGAATAAGAGTGTTTTAGTTTGGATGCTCTACCTGTCCTGGATATGGAGTCATCGTCTGAATGACTTGCTGCTGGCCATACTGCTGTGGATTGTACTGAAGGTAGGACTGAGGGTACGGCGACGCCACCAGAGGAGCGCCGGCTGCTGATGCTGCAGCTTGCAACATGGGCGGTGCCGAAGTACCGTGATCAGAGCGTTGAGCCACTACCGAGTCTGGAGAGAGAAAAGAATAATCAAGACCACCAAAAACTAAAAGACAAACTATTTTCTGTCCCTTCCCTCTTTATTTAGGCCTCACACAAGTGTTTAATATTGGGGATGGGCATTCGATTAAATTGTCTTAATCGATTATCAGGAGTATTAACAATTGATTATCGATTAATCATCAATACTTCTATATTAAAATTCAATATCTCTGGCCTATATGTAAACTAAATGAAAGTAGAAAAACCTAGTGTTTCCTTATTTAGGTATTTCTTACAATATGAATGATTCTTGGGGCAGTTAATCGGGATTCATTCAGTGGTTACACAACTTTAGCACCAGTCTAAAGATGTATTCGATTAATTGATTAAAAGATAATGTAATCGATTAAAACCTAAACGATAGATTAATTGATCGATTATTTATGCCCATCGCTCATATAGTTCAAGTGAAAGATGCGATTAAGAAAGAAAAAAAAAAAAGCGTGAATTTACTTTTGGTCCTGGGGTATTTTCCTTGGCTGACGGTGGACATGGTGTACTGGTACATTGGTGGGGGCTGAAAGAGAAGGAATAAGCAACTCAGCTTAAACAGAACTTTAACAGAAGTTAAAACAGAACAGATTTATAAACACCAGTATTGATGAATCCTCAGTCTAATAATATTTGATCAGAGACAGTAATTATTTTCCAATACTCATGTACCAAATGAAAGTTTTAAAAGATGTGGCTCTGAAGAACAACTTTATAAGAAAAACTAATATATTTTTAGGTTTTGTTAACATACCTGCACAGGGTGGAGCTGTGAGACGTAAGAGAGGTAGGGAGGGTTGTAGAGCGGTCCCTGTCCACCAGGGTGCTGCAGCACCACTGGGCTCGGAGGGGTTGGCCGAGGCGGGGTGGGTGCAGTGTTAGGCTTCGTCTGTGTGATAACAAAACAACAGGTTCGTATATCTGCATAGAAATCCCTACACACTGATATTATGCATTCAGGTTCTTAAAAAAAAAAATGTTTCCTTTGTGAAATTAGAAATAAATGCGTCAAATAGTAAAAGGTTCAAATCTGTTTCCCTTCATAAAACGGAAGCTTTGGTTAACATTCAAAGGATTTAATGGGAATAAACTGGCTCACCATGGGCATCTGAGGTTTGATTGGGTTGAACTCTTTAGCGTTTGGGTTTAAAGTGGATTTCTTCACTTGACTAGAGGTTAGAGGGAGAATTGTTACAATTATTAACAACAACATGTAAAAAAAAACTGTTTGCAAGGAGAAATGAATAATCCTTTTTAAAACTCACTCTGCTACTCCCTCTGTTGTGTCTGACCGGGCATCCTCACTTCCTGGAGTCCTTGCTGGCTGAGGGGTGGCCGGTGATTGCCTGTCTGAAATTTGCGCTGTGGTGGCGGCAGCTGCTGGGCTTGGTGTGTTTGCAGCATCCTTGGTGGCGTCCTCAGTGGGAGCCGGTGAGGGCTGAGGTTGAGGCTGAGAAGGACTGGGAGCTGGAGGCAGAGGCTTTGGCTCTGAGGAAGGCTGAGCGTCGGATGCCGTGGCTTTAGCTGCGCCGGACTGGGGAGCCTCACCGACGGTCGGAGGGGTTGCTGCTGCTGGAGAAGTGGGAGAGCTAGAGCTGCCTCCACTTGGCTGGAGCTGGAAGACATAGGAATGAGAATCTAAGATAACCCAGTTTGCAGCGACAACATTCAATAAGACATGGAGGCTTAGGAAAAATGTTTTGTCCAATGTGACTGCTGGAACGGAGGGCTTTGACACGACTAACATGCTGCTGTAATCATATGTTAACATAAAAGCTGGTTATTTCAAAAGGTGTGAAACGGTCAAATTAATATTTCCCTCATTATTTTATACCTTGGTATTCTACTTTATCATATATATGATTGCAGAGACTGAGAATCAGTCTTTGTTTCTGACTACTGTCAGCCGTTTATTACAATAACTACAAAGATGATGCCAGAAGACCCAGAAATATTAACTAAAGAAAACTGAGGTTATTGGAAGCTTCAGTAATCAGGAAAGTCTGACGCTGCCCCCTGCCTGGTCAAGATTTTCTCATTTCAGTCCACTAAAGACGAAAGAACCCTCACCCTGAATTCTTTGCCAAATTTCCGCAGCTCTTCAATCTGTGACCTCTGCTGAACTGAGGGAGCTAGAAGTGGAAAGAGGGGAAAAAATTATTATTGAAATAAAATAACAAACTAAGCAAGAAATGTAAAACGCCACCAACTCTACACAAGCAGATTGTGCTTTGCTTTCTTTCATTTTCCCAGCTGAGGCCATAAATTTCTAGGACTTAACATAAACCAGTATGAAACACACCAACCTTTACTGCTCTTGTTATCTTCTGTGCTGCTCGGACTCTCTGCTTGGCGTTCTTTTGCAGCCGCACCAAGGATCTCGTTCACTGTAAAGAGGACACATAGATAATCAAATAATTGTTTCATTTAATCGCAATCCTAGTCTTTAATGTGTTTCCCCAAACATTTACTTCAGCTGAAAAAGGGTCATGAATACGTTATTTCTAGCCACAAGTGTGTCCATAAAATTCCTTCCATAACTTTTTAATCTAAAGTAATCTCTAGGAATAAACTAAGCAAACACAATTTCCTTAATAAAACGTTAAAACTGATAGTAAGTTGCTTGCAATACAATACCATCTACTGGGAAGAGAGGGGCAGGGCCAGATGTCTTCTGGGTGGGCAAGGAAACGGATGAAGTGTCCAGAAAAGTCTTATCCTGGGAAGAGCCGGATTTAGGGGAACGTGTAGCTGCAAAGACATAAAAAGAATCAATATTTAGATTAGCATTTATACAAGTTTTATCAATAATATAAACACATGACTGCTGACGGTACCTGTGGACTGAGAGTGTGAGTTTGAGCTGCGGCTTGTCCTGCTTGACTGTGGTGGTCTTTGGGCTTTAGGAGATGTTCTAGCGGAGACTGAAAGGCATAGAGTTAGCCTTAGCAACAGCTACAGGTGATGAAACAGCTTAAAACAATGTCTGCACAAGTCGTACCTCCATTAACAGGTCTGCCAGTGTCAGACAGCGAGTGTGGGAGTGAGTGAGAATGAGGCACTGAATGTCCGTGTGGAACGGGGGGGCTGGCTGGGGATGTGGCAGCAGAAGCAGAGCCAGGGGTGGGTGCTTGTCCACCAGGAGAGGCAGGTGTGTAGGGGCTTGCAGGACCCGAGCCTGGGCCTGGACTGGGGCTTCCCTGTGGGTGGTGGGAAGCAAAGGCCCCACCCCGACCCGACAGAGGGCTGCTCCTCTCTGACGGGGAGGCTCCAGGCTGGTTACCGGCAGCAGAGGGCAGTGGGGGTCTGGGTGAGGAGGAGGAAGAGGATGGAGGGGTGGAGCGGTAACCTCCACTCAGACGATTGTGTGGCGGAGGCCCACCAGGACCTCTCTCAGCTCGCTCTCGGTTCAGCTCTCTCTGGCGCTGAGGTAGTGGAATGTACTTGCCCTCCCTAACAAAGACAAAACCCATCAAACATGTCACTGAAATAACAGCACCACTCTGAACATTAATGTTGTTGTTTACAAAATCTTCTGTGATATACATTCAGTAGCCGTTTTATCATCGCATGATTCACCTCAGCAGATGGGATCTGGGTAATTGAACTCTTAAAATAACTAGTTGGAAACTCTGAAAAGTGTCATTAAACGGTTCTGTCACTTCCTGTCTGGAAGGTCAAGACTGAACCTTTACACTAGCGTGGGCTTAAAGTTCAAAATATGTGGATGAAGCCAAAACCCAGGAAAAGTCAATTGATGCGAAAACAAAATTTGAAAACTCAATGTTGTTCAAACATCAGAACTACTGACACCTGTTTTTCAAACCAATTTATGTGTTTATCTTTTACAAAGAAATAAAAAAATATATACTTAAATCTAGATATTTGGAGTTTTTCCTATGTGTTCCAGATCACAATATTAAGAAATACCACTGATAGCCAGAAAGGTTGCACAAAAACTTCTATATACACACCCTATAATCCGTGAGCCCCAGAAAGCTTTCCAGAGCCGGTAATCTCACCTGTTGCTGGCTCCTGGACTGTCTCGGCCTCTTTCGCGTTCTCTGTCACGGGGGCTTTCCCGACCCCTCTCCCGATCGTTGCCTTCCCTGACAACTGCGCTGTACTTATCCTCTTCACTTTTGCCCTCCTCATTTTCCAGGTTTACACGATGGCGATACTGGGGGCTTGATTCAATCTCGCTAGCCAGGCGAGCTGCGCGTGCTTCCCTCTGCCGATACACCTCAGAGTTGCCTCGTTCCAGTGGAACGCTGCAGGGTCGGACAGAACATTCAAGGTCAGAAAGAGAGTACAAAAATATACCAAATAACAAAAAATGTGTACATAAAGCAATGCCAATAACTTTATGCATGAGTTTATTTGTTCTGTCTGCTTCATGTTAAAAATGTTGACTCTTAAAAGGTGAGAAAAACAAACAGGGAAGCTATCTTTTGAGCGGGAAGTTTCAACTGGAACAGCAAGTCGAAGGAGCCTCACCAACCCCGACTTTGCGTTTCAAGATTTCCGTTTTGTTTACATTGCAGAAGCCCCTATAATATCACTTTTATTAGCACTTCTGACCAGTTTTTGTTGCATTAAATCAGTCGTACATGTAGTATTGTTGGATATAAATGTAGGGAGATGCTGCTGTAGTGTAATTCACATTTTTCATGAATGACGACACGCTGTCAGATGTAACAAGATCCAAACCAGGCAAATAGCAGTGTGGCTCTTCTCAGCGGCACTTTGTTTAAAAATGGCTCATTCCTTTCTGTGAATGTAGTAAAACAGCTACTGCTGCTTAGAAACACCGTTTGCAGCTCTGTTATAGCTGCTTTGCTGGTTTTAAACAACAATTGCCCCTGAGAAATTACTTTGATGTGGAAGCTGCCTTATTATTTTCCGAGTTGTGAACTGGAACTCTTTGAACTCGGGCGTGACGTCATTCCCCAGTTGCCACGATATAACTCAAACTGGAGTCAGGTGTGTTAGGGCAGGGACACACTGAAAGCCTGCAGGATTGCGGATCTTTAAGACTGAAGCTGGGCACCACTGTCTTATGGTGACTAGGGATGGGCATGATTAATCGATCGTAATGATTTTAATCGATTACCTTATTGTTTAATCGATTAATCGAATGCATCTTTAGACTTATGTTGAAGTTGTAGATAAGTGCATATTTACCAGTACAACAACTGAATTAAGTCTATTTAACTGCCACAAGAGTCACTCATTGTAATAAAATCTAAAAATGGAAACAAACTAGGTTTTCTCTACTTTCATTCCATTTAAATAAAGGCTATAAACATTAAATTTTAATCTAGAAATATTAATGATTAATCAATAATTGATCATTAATTCTCCTGATAGTCGATTAGGACAATCTAATCGAATGCCCATCCCCTGTAGTGACTATGTATTTTTTGTATTCCATAAAATCCAAATTAAAAACAAAGAATGAAAAGCAGGACTTAGAATTGGGTCATATCATTTAAGTCCCAAAGTTCTATGTTTTGTTGAAAGGTTTTGGACTTCTAATAATTTCTGGGTAACTCCTACTGAGTGAATCATTATGGTAACTTACGTATACATGGACAGGCTGGAATCGTATGTCGACGTGACTCCATATTTCGCTTCATTGTAACGGAACATCTCGTTAGCATCCCAGCCATTGGACTGAAGAAAACAAAGAGGATTAATGAGATATTAAAGCCCTCAGTGCAAAATGTAACAAAAGAAGACACGAGTTAAATAACAGGGTGGGTGTAGACAAAGCATTTTGTAACATATGATGGCTGATTAATTTCCTACTTGTTAAACAGTACTGAACTTACAGCATCATTCTCCAGATCATAGCTCTCTCCGTTGCTGTCTCCTCCCTCCCACCTCTGTAAAACCTTTTCCTTATGAGTTTCTTTTATTTCTCTTCCATAAAATGCTTTTACAGTTCTTTTTCCCCTCAGTCAGCTGTGGGCTTGTTGTTGGAGATGTTCATGTTGTATGGCAGTGCAGCACAGCTTGATTGTGTGTATGTTGATGAGTGGGTGTGTGCGTCTTGGAGTTGGGACATAAGAGGAGGGAAGGATGGGTAGTTCTCTCTGCTCTCCTTGCCTCATCATGTGCCTCATTAACTCCAGATGCCAGGCCCTATGCAGCTCCACCCCTCTAATCCAGCTCAGCACATAGACACAAACACACAGTTACCAAAACTGAGTGAGAAGCTTAAAGTCTACAACATTATGACCTGTAGCAATGGCCACTTCAGAGAAAGGGTGAGCAAGAGAGAGATGAGAGAAGGGAGGGGAGTCAGAGCATAGAAAAAGAGAGCCGAGAGGGTCTGCTTTGAACACATCTGAGGAGTAGAAAGTTCCTCCCTTGCTCCTTCCTTTAGCTTCTGCATTGTGAAAATGTTCTTCTCCTCCTTTCTAGCTCTCTTTTTCCCCTCTCATTACTCTCATCTCACCAGTCTGTGATGTACTGGTGCATAAAGTGCAGAAGACTCCTCTGTATGAAATGAGTGCCTGTATGCATACGTCTATAGAGATTTCTCAAATTAAAAACACAATCCAATTGGAAATGCATTTAGCAAAGGTTCAATTTCTCTGTAGGGTATTTCCTGCATCTGGTGACCACATTTTACAGTAACCAAGACTCACTCACTCCTGCAGAGTCCCTCTCTTTCATATCTTCCTGCTAAATTTCTTTCTTTACACCGCAGCATGAAATCTCTTTTTATTGTAATAAATGAGCTCCATGAGTAAATTGAACTTAGAATTTATAGTAATCTGACTTTGAAAGCATGCTGCTGCTGCTTCTCCCTCATCTTCATCTCAACTAACTGCTCTTCCACTTTCCTCTCCATAGTGTGGAACATGACTTTCGACAGCAGGAGGGACGCTTCCAGGGGGTTTTTGAAGCCCTTGAGGGGGAATATGATGTGCTTGCACAGACTCTGACCAAGCCCACTCCAGTCCCCTCTTCCTCCAGCCGCCTCAGCACCAAGACACGTGTCAAGAAACTGCGCAAGAAGTGTTTCTGGTGGCTCTAAGCTTTGCAAAAGTGAC
>JBAJHY010000022.1:9423937-9436486 GCA_037177095.1 Craterocephalus marjoriae | reverse complement strand
CTGACTCCTTGGCTACTCTTAGTCTGTCTGGCCAGTCATCCAGGTGCCCCAAACATTTTGACAGGTAGGTCTGGATGGTGATGCAGTCCAATGGGAGGACATGGTTGTCTGTTCCAACATGGAGGACCGGGTCTACAACGATGTAGCCTCCTCCTAACCTTTCTATACCTCTGCAGGAAAACTCTGATTTTAGCACAGATCCTCAACAAACCAATAATGAATATTTCTATAAGAATAAACCTTCAAAACTGACCTAAACTGCTAGTTCTAAAGTGTAATCTACAAAAGAACATTTTCTCTTTAGATTGAATGAAATAAGTTGAGATTTAAATATCCATTATTCAATTATTTACTTTGGCTGAAGTAAATAAAAACACAATACAGAGAAAGAGTCATTTCCTCATATTCTGCAGGAACCAGAAGCTAAACTAGGACCAGTTTACTCCACAAAAAACCTTAAGGTTAACTTTACTTTGCACCACAAAAACAGATGTTACTTATTGGTGACAACTGTTCTAACCAAAACCTTGATGCTAGTTTAATTGAGCAGTGAGAGACCAGACAGCAGAACTGTGCTGGTGAAGCCGGCTGGTGAATGAATGAGCAGAAAGAGGACCCTTTACAACATTTCTAGACATATTTAAGGTTGTAGATAAAAATGTGGTAGACTGATTATAAAGAAGATAAGCTGTACTTCAGAAAGTACATTTTTGTGTTTTCATTTTATGGGAAAGAGAAGCTAACTCCATCTGTTCTAAAATAAATGTACACAATATAGTGACAAAGTAAATAGAAACATGTGAAAACTGTATTAAATGTGAGAGGCAAATGTTAAAGGGGGTCTTACGCATATCCAAAGTAGTACTGATAGGATCCTGCTATCTTGAGCTCCAGGGAGCAGTACTTGTCAGAGTCATCCTCTCTTCCTGTTGGGTAGTTCCACGCCAAAGCACGAAAGCTCTTTCGATCAAACTGCTGTCCCTCAAGTGGGTAGTTGGTGTGCACAATGACTCTCCTCCCCTGAAGGCTCGGTCCGAGGCGGAACTGCAGCTCGAAACCTGAGGACACACACGTTTTTATTCTGGAGTCTGGTCATTGTTTTAGGAAAACTACACTCTGTTGTCACCAAAGTCAAAATCTACTGTCAACACATCACGTTCAACTTGTTTTGGTCCGGACAAACAGGAAAATAAGTTTTCCTTCACTTCATTGAGCAATAAACCTTTTTGCTTCCTCTCCTAACTAGAAAAGTCAGCGAAGCGTCACTGCTGGTATTTGCAGGACAATCCCACAAACCTCAACCCACATGTACATACTTAAACACATCTATATATGTATATACACACACAGAGGGTGTCAGTAGCCCAAAAAATGTTGTCCCTTCAGGACTGAGTGGATTGCCTATATATAGTCCAGTTTAACAGGCAACTCTGAAAACCTATCAGGTTCAGAGTGCTGTAAATGTCAACCAGCACACTTTCCTCTTCAGCTGCTTAAGCCAACACATTAATTCCATGACTACTCCCAGATGTCTTTATTTTCTTCCATGTTTGGGGATGCATTTCACCTCGTAAAATTTTTCAGCTTTTAGTATTTGTCTACTTTTGCAGTTTGCCTGGGAGTCTTTGTTAAGGTTGGGACCAATCAAATAGGGATCAGGTTTCAGACTGATGTCACTGATCAGGGTGACTGATCCACATACGAACCAGACTCCAGATTCTGGTGCTGATATAAATAGGATTATTGGGATGGAGCCAAAACCAAGTTGCAGAGGTTTATCCCAAGATACCATGAATTAAAACCAAACTATCCAGTTAAGGCCCATTTATGCTCCCTGACGGACGTAATTTGGGGCATCCGTTCCAAGCGTCTTCATGCGTCGCTGCCTTTATACTTCCTTGCGTCTTTTTTGTTGCTACGGCTAACCTCCGCTAAGCAGTAGTGCTGAGTTAATTATAAACTCCGCGACACAACGTTGGATTCAAACATTCGATTGGCGGCACAAACGCGCTGCTATTGAGTCGTTTCTAACCACCAACACTCTCTTAACACTTGTAGAACTTTATTTAAAAAGCTTGTGCAACTTCTAATGTTTTTTCGCCGTCTTCATTCTTCTTCTATGGTTTTGTTCTTCCTGTTTATCTTCTTCTTCTTCCCTGGTTTGTTTCTGCTCCACTATGCTCAACACTGACCCCGCGGTTTCCGGTGGTATTACTCCGTCGTCTGCGTCGAGTGACGTATGCGCAAGGAGCCTGAAAACGCACCAAAAACGCACAAAATTGACGCAGAAGACGGACGAAAATTTCCGTGCGTGTGCGTATCCGTCATCTGCGTCGAGCATAAATGGGCCTTTAGACACCCAGTATAAATAAACATCTACCTCCCAGGAGAGTCAGAGTTCAGACATGGAAAGGTGTCTTTACCACTGCCAGATTCAGCATATGGGCAGTTTTTGGAGAAAGGTCTGTGGTGAAACAGGGTGAACTTGGGGAAAACATTCAGAGGTAAATTGTCCAGAGAGGAGAGATGCTCACATTCCCAACCACCTGGTAGAGATAGTTCAGCCAGGTTCTGACAGAAATTCATGATAGTCAAATTCTGTTCCAAGTGTTTGGTTACGATTCAACACCCAAAGTGTTGGACAAGATGAACCAAGATGAATCTGCTGAATCTGGTCCTGAAGCAGTTACGACTGTTACAAGGCAGCGTAATTTCCAGTAAATTTCTGGTCTAAAAACACAAAGAGGACAATACTGTATTTTTTTTCCCAAGGCACAAAAACAGGTTTAAGAAAGTTTCATAAACCTCTACGAGAGTCCTGCAGTTTAACGACTGACCTTAAAACTCTTATTTTGTGATTGTTTCTAGGACTTGGTGATATGAACCTATTTTCATATCTCAATAATTTTTTATTTAATCACGTTGTGCTCTATATTGCTCAATATAACAATCAAAGACCTTCAAATTTACAGCCTAGAGTAATAAATGTACTTTTATTAAGGATCAGAAGCACATGAGCATTAAATATGTGACTGAGATGAAAGTAGCTGTGTATTAAAACAATGAAAAATACTTAATAAAGACCAAAACAAAGATACAGTCGTGCAAAATGCAAAAAAAGTGATAGTTTTAACTCTGAACAAGAAGTGTCGGTATATCTGAAAATCCCGATATATTGCCCGGCTCTAATTGTGTCGGCATAAATTCTAATGAAACTAAAGAACAAACTTTAATCATGAGGTCCAAACTGAAGCAAAGGTCAGTGCAGAAACCAGAAAAAGTCCAAACTCTCCTGTCTGACTGGATCATGTAGGGTTTCGTTTACAGTTACTGGTCAATATTCCCCATTTACTGGGACAACACCCGGTCTATATAACAGTCACTGGAGCAGAGACGCTGTTAATAGGCCAGAGGGAAAGAAGGAAAGTTAAAGAAAAGTCTTTCTCCAATCTACCCTTGTAGCCAGTCCCTCAGAATTTCCATCTATGACTTAGCCGAGTTATCAGTGAACCTGTGGTTGTTCTGCCCTCTTGAAAAACAAGTTAAAAGTGACATTTTCCAGTGATTTTAGCTAAAAGTTGAGTATAAAATGTACCTCGAGGCGGTCGGCGTGCAGCACGATGAAGCGGGTGGCGTTGACGCACTCCAGCTCCACGCTGGCCTCCCCAGAGAAGGTGAAGTTGTCCATGTGGACGGCGAGCCGCAGGTCGTAATGCCGCGGCCTCACCGTGCCCGGGAGCCGGGAGTTCCTCCATGGCTGGACGCCCTCCTCGTCCCCCCTCTCCCCCGTCCTCTCCCCCCTACTCCCGTTCAACCTCCCGGACCCCCTGGACCCCATCTCCCCGGAGGCTCCGGCACGGTCCTGCTCGCCGCAGTCTTCGAAGCGGATGCTGAGCACCACGGCGACGGCGGTGACGATGATGAGGGTGAGGATGGACAGGGCGAAGCCCAGCACCAGGCGCTTGTGCACGGTGATGTGGCGCTCAGTGGTTCGGGGCCGGACCACCACCGACTCGGCCCACTGGTCCGACAAGCCGCGGCCGTTCCGCATGGCGCCGGGGCTGCTGTCGTTTAATCCCATTTAGCTCCCAGTTATCCCAGTCCGATCAGATTCCAACGCTTTCCGAGGTGGCTTTGGCTTCTGCTCCTCCAACTCCGGGAGTTCGCCTGAACTCTGACCTCGTCCCTGAGCTCCAGGTGAAAAATCAGCACTGCCTCACTTCTCACATTTCAGGCAACAAACCTGACAAACCGGAGAGGAAGAGCCGGTCGTGTGCGTTCTGGTTTTGCGGTGAGGAGAAGAAAATCAATGCTGCACGGCTCGATTACAAGCATACGGGAGGGGAGGCTAAGGGGGGAGAGGAAGACGAGGAGGAGGAGGCGGTATGCTGTTGAGGATGTGGCCGTACAGTGAGCGTAGCATCCGCAGACTTTCACAGGAAATCAGCTGGGTAAGCTAAACTCTAAACCTCCACAGATGCAGGGAAAAAAAGCTGATTTCCTGGATTTCCTTGCAGGTTTTGCATTAAAATCCCTGCAAGGATAAAATAAATCCTCAGTGTGAACTTCAGGAACTCTGGTTGGTTCACAAGTTCATTTATTCCGAGTTAAACTCTTTTATTAAGCATAATAATCCAATTTAAGGTGATTAATAATTTGATGCAGCAGGAATAGAAGAATATAAGTTTCTTTAATTCAACTAAAACGTAATTATCACCATCTATATTATTATTTCTGCTTAAATATAGCAGAATAAATCAGTTTGGTTGGATTTTAGTCATGATTTTTGCTTATTTTACTGTGCTGGTAGCTTCTGTGAGCTGTTACTGGTTAGAAATGAAGTCTAATGGGGGTAATAATTCCCTGACTGCAGTCCCTGTCTATATTCCTCTCACTGCCTGTCCTCGGGGGGTTAAGTGGATCATTTACAGCCAGCATGTGGGTTTATTCCTCCGTGGAGGAGATCATTCATTCCGCTAGTCTACAAGGTCTAAACGATCCCTGCTTTCCTCACGTGCCTGATGGATTAAACCTGATTGATAACCGGGGACGCATTGATTTACTGAGCCAATCAGAGGCCAGCGGAGCCGGAAAAAAGGGGGTGAAAATCCCGTTTTTATAACCTGGAAATCAATCCCTCCCTCTAACGATATCAGCGAGGTATCAATGATGACGGTTATCCGATCGTTAACGGGTTTAACTCCGGTAACTTCTCCCCCCCCCCCCCTGACGCCGCTGGGGAACGATCCCCGTGTCGGTTGAAGGCGGAGATTGATCCCGGGGGGCCGTTGAAAGCTCCCCGGGCGTCGATAATCAGCCTATTGACCCGAGATCTCCGCAAACACCTGACGTACACCCGCCTTTCTGGTTTTTAACGAGCTACAACGGATGAGGCAACCGTCGCAAAGTCCATCCGGGACCGTCCCGGGATCCGGTAGAACCGTTAGAGCCCGCCAGGTGCGCGAGAGGGAGCCGTTAGGGAAGTTGTTGGCCCAAAAAAAAAAAAAAAAAGGTGTCAGAAATCCGTGAATGATGCGGGAATCCGGCGGGGATCGGTCCGGTGCAGTCCGCTTGGGCTCGGTCTCACACCTGGAATGCGTTAATCATTCATCAGTTTCAGAAAAGCTCCGTTAGGGACCGGAATCCATCCAGAAGCACCGGGTCCGTTTCCATGTAGTCCAGAAAAGGAGCTGGACCGCGCGAGGCGGCGGTTTGTTCTGTCTCTCCCCGGTGAACGGCGGGCGCGAGCCGCTTCGGTGCTCCGTTATTAAACAGGATCCTCCTGAACTTTTTAAACCCGCGGAGGGCTCCTCTCTCTCCCCCTCTGCTCCTGATGATGATGATGATGATGGCGGTGATGATGATGATGATGGCGCTGACGCTGATGACAGTGATGAAGAGGCTCTCGTGCTCAGCATCCCTCCATCCGCCGGAGAGGAGGATGGGGTTTTTGAGGAAGAGTGTGTCGCGGCGCCCGCTCCGCTCAGCTGTGAGTGCGCTCGCGCTGTGCGCTTGTGCCTGAGCACGAGCTGCTGCTCACACCGAGATGCACGCGCTAACCGAGTGAGAGAGGTAAAGGGGGGGGAGGCACCGTCAAAACTCCATTTAAATTCTATTTATTTCTACTGAACCAAGTCCAAACCACAGAAAAGCAAATCAATGATCAAACACAAGTCTAATCCCGCACGCGCGCGCACACGGAGGGCTTTCAGGTCCAGGTTGTGTCTGTTGATGTCTTTTTTTTGTTTTATTTATAGCGAGTGATGGGTGTGCAGATGGTTTTTCACTCCAGCTGTTTTACCTTCTCTGACTCTATTGGGCCATTACTGGGTGAACTGGTTGGAATACTGGAGAACTTTCATTTAAAGGCTACTGATTCCCCAAAAATTTGGACGCTGCGTGTGCAAAATGTCCGTAACACCAGAATGCAATGATTTTACAGACTAAAACTTTCCATTTTATTCCCAGTATAACATAAACAACATATGATGCATTTTACCATATGGAGAATCTGAGCAACACATCAGTGAGATGTAAGAATGAGAGCAACTTGAAAAGTGGCTGGTTTTGTATTTGACAGCTAATCTGGTTAATTAGCTCCGACTGGTGGAAAATGAGACTTGCAGAGATGCAGAGGAGGAAAGATAGACCGAGTTTCAACAGTCTGAGAAAAACTAAGTCTGAAAAGTTGCAGGAAAATATTCCTCAACCTAAAACTGGAAGAAATTTTAGGACCATAAAATTTGAATGGTGGGGATCTTGGAGCCCTAAAATTTAAATCAGACATGATTCTCATTGGGAAACCAGTGCATGGACTCAGGAAGGCTTCCAGTAAATCAGCCTGAACTCCACAAACATTGTTAAAGCCCTATGATGCAGAGAAGAAGCCAGATGTGGACAGAATCCAGAAACATCACTGTTATCTCTGGACCAGAGCTCAGTTAAATGCTCTGAAATGAAAACGGAGGAGTCAGAGCAACGTCTGTTCCACACAGACATTGTTTCTTCCAGGGAAGAACTTACACATTTCAGCAACACCCTGCTGGGCCACAGACTGGATCCATCCCAGCAGCTGAACTGGTCTGCTGCAGGATACTCTTCATACTCTCGTCCATCCAACTTTCCAACAGTAATAAGAGTCAGATTCATAATTTGTGAGGCATCATGACTGAACAACTGTGTGTTTATGACCTTCACACATTCAGGTAATCTCCGTGGACACGTCTGGAAATAACATCCATGTATCTCCTTGTAAGTACAATAGTATTACACACTATAAAGTGCCACAATAATGGTACAACAAAATATAATTATTAAATCTAAGAATGAAGAAAAGACTGTATTACACAGCAGTATAAACAGATTGTGATGCTTACAGTGTACAAGTGGGAGAGAGGAATATTCCTAGTATATAGCGTGGTTGCATTACTCAGCTTAATATGGAAAACTTTTTACACATAGAATTAAACTCAAAGACTTCCCAGACAGGCAATTTAAGGTTTGATGGGATTGAGGCTCTGGTTTAGGCATGTTGAAGCGTGCTGGTAGTTAAGTAACAGAAACACAGCTCAGAGAGCGCTCATCTGTTTCATATGGTGGAACAACTGACAACAGAGAGCACAGGTGACACACACAGCAGGGGGATTATTTAGTCTGGAGCACTTGTGCTCATGGCCATCACACATTCAGCTCACGTCATTAGTCAGTAAGCCTAACAGTTGTGTATTCACCCTGACACTGCCTGCACTGATGTCTGTGTGTGGAGGATAAATCATGTCAACCAAATGACTGCTACAGCATGTCTGGCTGCGAGAGCGCAGGTTTTATTCAATTAGTCTGAAACAGAAAAGAGGGCTGCCTCAGGCCTACAAAGGATAAGCTGTAGATGTAAAAAGAAGCATTTATGTGTTGTTTAATAGATGCACATCCTTTATCACATGATGGGTGTTCCTCTGGTTGATCTTAAGCAACCCTTACAGATGTTTGTTTCTTCATGCCCTCCTTACCTGTGAACTTGTGGTATGGCGTCTTGAAATAGTGGGATTGTTCCGTTAGAGCCAGTCAGACTAGATATCCAACTTCTCCAGACTGCTGATGTGGTGTGGTGGCGGTGTTGCCTCTCTCCACGACACAACTTTGGAGCAGCTACACGTCCCGCGGTCTCTAAGGTGTGCGCAGACTCATAAGTTTCCGGGGGGAACTACGCTGTTCTGGCCGGAAAGTTAAGAAAGCCTGAGGAGAAAGTGCCGCGGTGGTCCTGGCTGGCCGCGGGTCTCCGTACAATCAGCTGTCATCACATTAGACACGGGAGCCGCCGAGCCGAGCAGCACTGCTGCGTCTCTCCATGCCTACACACAAAAACGCCACCCACTTTTCCCGAGGAGACCCGGGGCTGGCCCCGCAGATGCCTGACTGAAAAGGACTGAAATTGGGTCCAAAACATAAAGAAGGGCCTTTTCAAGTTTGCAATTTGAGAGCGTGCGTGCACGCAGACAGTGAAGGAGACCCTGTTTATGTGCCTCTGGCTGGTTAACATATGGTGCTAAGGAGCTAATTATATTCATAAATGTTGAGTGAGAACTACTTCTTTCTCTATGTGAAAATGTTCCATTTGTTGCTTAGTTTTATCTCAAATGTTAGTTTGGCCACTTTTTCATCAAAATGACTTACAATTAAATAAATTGCAAATACTAACAACTAAAAGGGGGATACACATTTCAGGAAACGTAATCCATACATAATATGCTCAAAAAAGATGTGAAAAGATAGAAAAATCACTTCAAAAAGACTCAAAATACCCAGAGTTATGCAAAATTGTCAGATGAGACCTAACAAGCATGTTTGTGTGCTAAATAAGACAAAAAAAGGGGAACATATAAACAAGAGAAACAAAACAACCATAATGCGACTAAATATGAAAACAAAGTGGTACAAAAAGAGATACCAAATATTAGCTGCAAAACTTGCAAAAATGTGAAAGTAAAAATCAGAGATAAAACAGTTTTGGACAAAAATCAGCAACTGATGCAACTAACAATCAGTCATAAACTGCAGAAAATGTAGAAAAATCTGAATGAAGCTATGCCTACTCACAACAGGGATTTATATGATTAACCCATAGTCATTTCAATCTAAAACAAACCCACAAAATGATAAATTCCCTCTGGAATTTGCAAAGTATTTCCTTCTAATTGTTAAATAATCGAAAATAACCATGAATAGATCCAAAGCCATGCTAAAATTAACCACAACATGCATTAGATTCTCAGATGGTGATTAAGAGACAATTTATAAAACATAATAAAACATATGTACATAAGATGTTTTGTGTGCAGGACAAATGGGGAGATTTTATTCTACTTCTGGCTCACTGACCATGTGGGTTTAGCATGATCAGTATTTTATAAGACATACAGTAACACTGAATTTTGTAATTGAATTCATTGATTCAACATAAACATTTCCTCAATTCATAACTTAATTCAGGTCATTACAGGTTGAATAACGCCGTCCACTCAACCAAGTCATGTTCACAAGTTTATCTAAGTTTGGAGGAGAGATTTGTACATTATGTTTAGTCTTAGTTACTGTAGGTCATGTCCTTAATTCATGTTGTGTCATCAGTTCTGTTGTGAAATTACAGTTGTATTATGTTTAATTTCACCAGATCAAAGTTTCAGCATCAGAAGTAAAAGTTTTTTTTAACAAAGAAAAAAAGAAACGGCTGTTTTTTAGTATGTTGCAAGTATTTCTTTTTTATTGCTGTCTCCTTAAACTGCAAGTTAAAGACAATTAAATCAGCTTTTACAGAGACAAAAATCATAGCTGCTGCACAAAGGATTATATGTTTGGGAAACCCATTTCTAAGCACTGCTTTGCTGTGTCAGCAGTAATGATAGCTTCCTCATGTGATTTTGTATGTGCAGAACAAAAGCAGGAAACAAAGGTCATTGGATGCTTAGCCTTCAAGAGGAGGCAAGGAAAAGGAAAAGATACAGGAGAGGTCACACATGCACATGAAGACAGGCTCACATACATAAACATACATTTACACTGATACAGTAAAGACTTAAAGAATGAGAGAGGAGGCTTGTTACAGTTTTTCTGCCAAAAATTCATTTTATTAAATTTCCCTCTTTTGGTAAACAGACTGGCAGCTGTTTCTCAGGGGAAGAGCGATTGCCTGTAAATCAGAAGGTTGATAGATGTCATTAGTGCAAAAGTGGTTTTAGTGGGCAAAATGGCCTGAAAAAAGCTATAAAAGTACCGCCCAAATACCATTTTCACTTATTTAATTTTTTTCTGTTGTATTTATCAGAACAAGGCCCCTCAGTTTGAATTTTAACTTGCTTGCTTGGGAAAAATCATCCTTACCATGATTAAATGTACAGTAGGTGGGGTTTAAAGTATTACTATTAGCACCGGCCAATAATATTTTCAGAAAAATCCAATATTCTGCATCAATATATAATTTATATCTTGTTGGAAATGTTACACATAAATAGAGTCAAATACTTTTCTTATTTTGCTGACAAATTTGTCTACATTTAGCCAGTGTATAGGCCTGTACAAAGGTGTCACAACGCGCTTGTATGAGAAAGTTGTAATTGTATGTAGAGAATATTTTCATGTAATTCCGTAGAAACATATTGAAGATGATGTTTTTTAAAAAACATTATCATATTCATCACTGTTAATCTCCGATTTCAAAGAGATAATTATCTGAGTCTGACCTTGAGCTTGTGAGTGTGCATTATGTCAACAATTTACATTCTGTAACTTCCTGTAAGCTTGAACTTTCTAACAGAGTTCCTCCATCAGCTCAGGCCCTGTCAGACTACTGGTGGGCTTCATTGACGCCACATTTTGCCAAGTGTAGATAACTGCAAGTGCACTCTTTCGTGAACTCATTCACACACGCACTACGCATACTAAAGCTGGGAACTCTCCAGATCCGTGTGAAGCGGCGGCTTTGTCTCCTTTAAAAGTGGTCACTTCCATCCGAGGGCAGTATGTGGGCCTATTGTTGTCTTTCAATATTGCTACCCATTGAGTGTCACTATAATGCTCTCTGTGTATCGTACAATTATCCTATTGTCTTTTCTATGAGAAACATCAGCTGTGACAAAGTGTGTATGAGTGGGGGAAAGATGAAAACGATTGTGTTCACTTATCGTAATTACTGGACACACAATGAAACCGACGTCAGAATCTGAGTGACTTGAAGATCATAATTAATGATTATTATGAGTCAGCTTTATCATGACATTAGGCTTCATGACACACAACTTTCCAGCAGCATTTGTTGATTTTTGGATTATTCACTGGTAGCTGTTTGTATCATAATCTGCTGTTTACATTATGGCATTTATTCATTTGCTGTCTTTAGGTTTGATATATTAGAAGGTGAAGCTTTACAGTGGAAATTACTGGGCCCCATAGAACAGGCAAGTTCATAATATAACTTGTGTGTTTGGCTCTTTGTTTGACTTTCAAATTCTCATAAATTCATAGAGTGCCCTCCGACGTGCGTTTTTCCTCTTTCCTGTGCGTCAAAGAGGAGCTATTCTTGTTCTGTAATGGTTGGGAATGGCAAACAAGTTCAGAGATTTGTTGTTTGGGATTCAGTTTGTGGGATTATTATCTGGTTAAAGAGCAATATAGTGGAAATGCCTTATAAATCTCATTACACCAAAAGGTTTTCAAATCTTCTGTCATTCATTATTGGACTGTTTTCAAGCTTACTTCTGGATTACATTAAAACTTCTAAATTCCATCCATCCAGCCATCCATTTTCTGAACCGCTTAATCCAATTCTTCATTTACGCATAAGATTTGAACCAATATGCTCTGAGATTTTGTTTTGAATTGCTTTTATCTAAATACAATTCAATCCCGATGGTAAAACAGAAACAATTTGATGTCATACCAAGCAGCATGCTGCCACCTCCAGGAAGATGATGCTCAGTCTTGTGACTCCTGCCTAGTCGGTATGAATCATCAGCTCATATTGTCAGTTCTCATGTAAATTTCCCTGCAGGATAGAAATATCTTATGCTCAGATAATGGAAGTGTTCATAGATGCACATGAGTGGGTGAATTATGGGAAGATGCAATTTGTTAAACAATGAACTGTATAAATCATGAATGATAAATATACATTTTATTCAAAGCACTTTTCAGGAAACCCAATGTCACTTTACAATGTTAATAATCCAAGTAAATATTTAAAAATCAAAATAAAATAAAACATGCAGACAAAATCAAGATATAAACTAACAGAATAAAACAGTTTAAAGCAGCGAATCAGCAGTGAGACCGGTGTGATTAGAAAGGGTTTAAGGTGGTAGATAAGTTTGAACAGATGAGTTTTGAGGAGAGATTTTAAGAGAGGAAAGGAGCCTGTATTACAGAGGTCAGGAGGAAGTGAGTTCCAGAGTTTAGGAGCAGAGCAGCTGATAGCTCTGCTCGCCAAAGTCCTGGCGGTGAACAAATGGCACAGGGGGGAATATATATGGAGGTGAACTAACGAGAAGCAGGTGAAGCAAA
>JBAJHY010000022.1:8846746-8861438 GCA_037177095.1 Craterocephalus marjoriae | reverse complement strand
AGAAACTGAAACCTACAGTAGGAGTATAAATACACTGAGGACAAGAAGAAATAGGGGAAGGGAGTTACTTTATTTAAATACTGAAAACAACCATTTTAAATTCATTTACTAGAAGTAATGGCATTATTAACTAGATTTTAAATAATTGTTTCCACACAATGAAAAATAATCATGCTTAGTCTGATGTCTTAGAATAATGCAACGCTGTCAGGCTGTCAGGACAAAGCAATCAAACAGTGCCTTTCATTATCCAAATTGTCAATCTGTCACTTAGCAACATAAGTGTTATAAATTGCCAAACGGAGACCAGAAAAATACCTCTGCGTAAATTCAATGAAAACATGCCATTAAAAGTCCAACAAGCAGCGGAAAATTAAAAACGGCCACGATTAAAATGTTGAAAAGTCTTACCATTTAAAAGAGCTGTATTTGGGATGCTGCTCGGTTCCTGGTTAAAACAAGCATGCTGGCACTCGTGGTAGTGCACAGACTCCAAGCAGACTCCCACCACCATGTCAGCCACTAATCCACTGGGGGGCAGCACCTCATTTTCGGCAAGCCCCTCGCTAAAGCCCGATGGGTTAAGCCGATAAGACAGCGACCGGAGGACCGGGCGAGAGCCGAGGATTGATGGAGCAACTCAGGACGGCGGCTCCTCGAGTCCCAGAGTGGAGTGGAGGACCGCGAGCCGGCGCTCGGAGCTGGCTGTTCATTCCCAGCCACCTCGCGCATTCAAACGCTCACTCAGGCTGCCTGGGACTCCCTCTTTTCCCCCTCGCCCATCTTCATATCCCCCCTAATAAGCTCTTTTGTGTCCATCTCTCTTTCTTTGATAAGTTGAAAGAACAACAAAAAGAGGGAGCGAAAGAAGGGCTTTCATTCAGCAGCTTGGCAGACATAAAGGTAGTGGAGTGCCGTCTATAGGAGTTGCCCTAACTTGGCTAAACTCAAGCAGCGGGGTGTCTCTCGTCATGTCATTAATCCCCAAAACTAGCCACGCTCCATTCACCGCTAGTCACACTAAATTAAATACAAAATTACAAACACAAACGCTGAGTGGGAGAAATGTCACAGAAAAAGGCAAGAGAAAGCATTCCGATCCCGGGCAAAGGGTCTGTGGCGATGAAGCCACGTTGCCCCCCCGTTCTGTCCGGCGGTAGCCCTAATTTTTGATGTAATAACCCCCCGGAAAGAAAAGCGACACAAAAGACAAAAAATAGACATTTATCGGCCAAAGAGCCCGTCATTGTGGCGCAGCTTTTCGCACCTCCAACTCTCCTCCTGCCTGAACTCTCTTAAGACAACTGAGAGGGAAAAGGAGCCCCAACTCCTAAAGTCAAACCTGCCACACAATAAGGCAACAACAGCGGCTGAAACAATACCTAAAAACACAAATAAACGGATACGAAAAAGAGCTGGCAATGGGAAAATTCAACCGGTCCAACTGATGGCTTGAAGAGAGGAAGCCCACTCTTAAAGCCGTGATCCGACCATCCACTATACCACCGCTGTGAGCCTTTTAACCACAGCAGAAAAAAATTACTATTGATCTTCAAATGGCGATAATTGAAGAGATCAAAACGATTAAACAAAAAAGAAAAAAATTTGAAAATGTGCTGACTTACCATGTTATGCTCCTCTTTTTGTAGGAAGTTTTGTTAAAAGAAAAAAGAAAAAAAGAAAAGAAATTTGCTCAAAGATGCAGCATTGGAGGTGTCAATTTTTGTAGCCGTCTCTTGATCGTATTACTTCCACAGTCCTGGTTTCCAATGCGTCTGAACTTTTTCCCTTTCTCTTTTATTTTGTTTGTGGTACCTAGCCTTTTTTTCCCCCTGCTTAAGACTTTAAAAAGCCTTCAGCTCAGTAAAGCAGCACAAATTATCTTGCCACCTTGCTCAGCTCTGATGCTTTGGCCGCTAACTTTGGAAGGCCCTTTACTACTGCATCAAAATTAGCATTGTCAAAGCAGTTAATGAATATTAATATTGTATTTGTCATTGGAGCTGGCCCATTGCTGAACTCCAAGTCATCCATCAGGGACAAGATTAAGCACACAATTATTTCTGACTGACAGGGACCAAATCTGGAAGATTTTTTTTTTCCCTCCAACAATTTAAAGAAAAAGACACAACATCATCTTAAGGTACCTCCCATGAGACGAGACAAGATTAATACACTTTTAATGAAGCAAGATTTCATGGTGCATGAACAGCAGGAACCTCAAGAAAAAAAAGGAGAGAGGACTACAGAAACATTTTTACTCAATTTCAACCATTTTTTTCAAGGATTGAAATTATAAATTACTTCTAATTTCGATGACAGGGGAGATCATTTCAACATCCTTATTTTTTTCTTTTGATTAAATACAATAGATTTCTTGCTCTTTTTTTTTCTTTTCCCCCCTCCTAGAAGGTCTGGATTTCCTTTTTCACCTTTGTTGGCGTGCAGAGATAAATAAAAGAATAAGACATACGAGCGTTGCACTGTGAACATCGCTGGCGCTAAATTTAACATGAAACATTCATTAAAAAGCCTGGACCTCCGGCGCTCTCGGCAGAGCCCGGCGGAGCGCCGACTGCTGAGGACCACACAGGCAGCCTGCATCAGCACCACCCGCCGCAGCACGTCAGCCCCATCCAGGAGCTTTCTCTACAGAAACAGCTCCGCTCCGGGAACTACCGCTCTGTCAATTACGGCTCTCTGCACAATTTTCCAAAGCTTCATCAAATATGTCACCAGGCATTATTTTTAATCATCACCTAAATAATGATGTCACTTCAATTTCTGTGACGAAAGATTATTTCTAGAGTAGTTTAATCAATTTTAAACATAGACACAAAAAGCATCCCTACCTCCATCTGTCTTAAGAAATTAAGCAGATCATCTTCTTCACCTCCTTTTTTTTTCCTCACACAGAATATAACGGCATCCTCCGCACTTTTTTATTTGCTTACTTGTCATAAATTTTGAATAATGTAGCGTCAAGCTATGCAAGCAACATCAGCGCCTCTTCCGATTTTACCCGATCACTCTTCTCCGCTCTACAAGAGTCGGGGAAACGTCAAAATATTATTCAGAGTGACCAAAAACTTATTTCTGTTTGTGCTCCTCTAAAGAATATGCTTTTAAATAAAATGAAAAGCAGGGAAAAAAAGGGGGGAAAAAAGGCAGATGTGGGGCACTAATGCCAGCAGCTCAGTGAACTGGTGTGAGTGTAGGGGTCAAGCTGCGGGCTCACCTTGCAGCGCCGGGCCCCTGCCGACCACCCTGCCGGCTCTCTAATACCATTAGCAACCCTTAGATGAACAAACTAAATTGGGCTTTTGTTCTCTGGGTGCCGATCTGACCACACCGACTTGCTGGTATCATGGCACCGAACACAGATGGCGCCGCTTTATTCCAAAATGAAAAGCGTGCTTAAGAAAGCGCTCCTTTCTTCCGACTTTTACAAACCTCCGAAAGCCGTCGGCTTTTCTTTTTCTGCTTTCTGTTCACTCGAAACTTTAAATCTCTTTAGGATCGTTCACAAATACAGACACTTTGGTGAAAATGTCTCCAAAAATTAATCTTATATACTTAATATGTCATGTAAATATCGATCTTTTAACTCAGACGGTCTCACATAAAGCAAGAGCAGGCAAATGATGTACAGAGAAAACTGGGGCAAAACTATTATTTTAAAAACTTATGTTTTAATTATTATTTTGAGTGGAAAAAATAATATTTAATTATCATATTATCTAGGATTTTTTATTTAACTGCCTTTACAATAACAAAATGGATACAAATGAATAATAATCAGATTAAAATGAGTAAAGGAAAGCTGCAAATGAAATTCTAATTTAAAAAAATGATCTTTTAATTTTTGTGACACAAGCACAAATGCTGATTAAGTGTTCACACAAAGCCGACTGTGAATAAAGGCAGCAAATGCCGAGACTTAATTTAAGTTGAGAGCCTAAAACAGCTCCAATCTAGGTGAGGAGGAGAGCAGGGAAGAGGGAGACGAGCGCGAGCGGAGCAGGCAGCTCTGCGGCCCAGCGTGATCACATCAGCGCTGGTATCAAATTAACTCTTCGACTTTGAAATTTATTGATCTGCTATTAAGACACTAGTGAACTTGATGAAGTGAGTGCTGTAGGTGACTCTGGGACTTCAAAGTCTTGCACCAGCCACATAAAACAAGCCACTTTGATCCCCGCTCCGCTCCTCGGATCTGGAGAGGGAGCATCAGAGGAACCCCCCAATTCTGCTCTGTTCTTTTCTCCCACTCACCCCGGGCCCAGGCCGCCGCTCTCCTCTTTCCCTTTTCCTCGTCTGCCGATGCCCCAAGAACCGGCAAAGAGCCGGCGACACACAATTGCTGCACGTTTTACAGAGCAGTTAGCGAAATGAGAGCGCGGCAGCGTTCGCTGGTGCAGACAGATCTCCTTTTCTGATTCACCGGGAAATAATAAACCAACACATGCACAGAAAATGCAATATGATGTCAAAACAACTACTAGAATAAGGCGGCCATCTAAGCGCGCCAGCATTAAAATTCAGAGCTGATAAGAAGGGGTTTCTTCATGCCAAATACGGCATGTAATAAGGTCGGCGATGAGAGAGACAATGCAGAGTGGGAGATAGCAGCACTATTGTGTGATGAATACATCCCCCTCTTCGCTTAAGGCAAGTCTTCCTACTACATTAAATACTCTGTGCTGCCAATCACACCTGCCTTTTTTGTTTTTTTTGTTTTTTAGTTTGTGCCACTGGGTGGAGGTAGTAGTTAATTTTTTCCAACATGCACTGTATCACTACAATACACTGACGCAGACAAAAAGCACAACTGGCCCACAGAATACTTCTGTTCTCCACAATATAAAATCATTAAATGACCAACATGTATAGACGGAAGCAAAAAAAAGAAAAGAAATAAAAGGCATAAAGATATATCTAGCAGAGCAGCAGGGACTCAGTTTTGCCCTCCGCTGAGCCGCTAACATAGCAGGACTAAGCAAAATAAATATTAAGAGCTAAATTAATCATCGGCAGGACAGTGTTTGCGCTCAGGCTCCAGCGCGCAAAGGCGGAGTGTTTGTGTGCGAGTGCGTCTGCACTTGGAGTGCCGGGGCTAAGCTGCGTCTGTTTAATTAAGAGGGGTAAAACAGATGACAAATGCGAGACAGTTAAACATTTAATGTGTGCTTACCCCCCCCTCCCCCCCCCCTCATTTATTTAGTTGGGAGCGATTCGGAGTGGGTGGCGTTGAAGAGTGATGTGCCGGCAAAATGCAGCCCTGCGCGCCGTGAGGAGTCAGCAAGCAACACACAGACGTTTCCTGACAATTGTTTTGACGTTTTGCAACTTAATTCTGTTTGATGAGAATGAAAGGGATTAGGTGATAAACACAAATATGGATTCTGCTATACACAGCTGCTTCTGTAATACAAAGGGGGGGAAGAAGGAAAAGAAAGAGAGAGATTTTCTGTTTAAATGGCACATTGTCACTGAATTATGAATGTGGTATTTTTAGCATCATTGCCAAAATTACCTAAATCTTAGGATTGGAAGTGCAGACTTATCAAAGACCTGGTTTCTCCTTCATTTCACCTGACAAAGATTTAACTTTTTTTTTTTCTCCTTACTTGATCCCCATTGTGCATCTCACGTTGATGCACATTGCCTAGAGTCAATGTCAAATTCCAGCTCCAAAAGTCCCGTGAAAAATACAGAATGAACAGCGCCTGCGGCACACGCATTCCCTTTACTCAACCCACTTGCAATATCTCACCCAAAGTTATCACTTCCACTGTGACAACATTAACATGAAAAGCAACACACAAACACAAAAAAAAAAAATCACATTTTATACATATACTCTGCGTGTATATTTTTGTATCATAGTATGGAATATGGAGAGGAGAAATAGATAAAAATGGATGGAGGCAGTGGCAGGGATGGATGGATGGGGAAAAAAACTAAAGTAAAAAAAAAGAAGAAAAAGAAAAAACAGAGAGCATGGGAAAAAGAAGAAAAAGCAGGAGGAGGAGGTGGAGGAGAGAAAAAAAGCCCTGTGCCAAAAGCATATATAAGAGAAACCTTCACCAATTAGTGGGGAGAAACGGGAGAGGGAGCTGCCGCGGCGTCGGCACTCAAAGAGCCAGGCCTCGCGGCGAAGCTGTCATGTCGGCAGGATTGATCAACAGGCCTGCTATTTCTAATGGCATGTTGTCATGAAGCTGCAGCCATGGGGAGCCACCTGCCTCAGTCCTCACACAGCACTCTGTGCATGTGTGCGTGCTTGCATGTGTGTTTATGTGCATGAAAGATGGGGTTGGGGGGTATTGCAGCAGCCATACCTATTCTGTGCCCATATATCTTTTACTAACAATTTGAAAACAACCTAGAATCCTCCTCCCACTCTCTAGCAGCCTACCTTTCCACAGGTAGCCCAGTAACAGCATAATCCAGAATAAATGTCTGGCATAGTAAGGTTTAGTAGTGTAATAATAACATGTGTTTATGTTATTATTATCATTATTACTATTATTAATATTAGTATTAATTTTACTATTATGAATTATTATTATTATTATTACCATTGTTGTTAGTATTATGTTATTAAAGATTGATAGAAATCTTCTGTTTTTGGTCAATGCGATTGTTCATGGGGTGCATTTTTACATGACATGACATCTAAGAGGACATGTTTGATGAAAGCTGGTTCCTTTTGTCATAAACAAGCTATCATATAATTGGTCTACAATCAAAACCTGTTCGTAAAATGCAACTGCAGGAGAGGCCCACTCGAAAATTAGAAAACTGCGTAATTTCCTTTAAAAAAAAGGAAAAAAAGGGAAAAAAGGCCTTACGTTATCCTCAATTCTCGGCAATGCAGCTACAACAAAACTGCTTCGGCGGCAAAACGAGCACGGACTCGCTAACAATAAAAAGTCAAATAAAAGTTACAGAACTTGAGAGTTCAAGGTAGCGCGGGCTACTTGGAGTGCGTGTCACGTACAGTTAACCTTTTTATCGGGCATGCCTGTGGTCTCATCAGTCGATGAAATTCTTTGCCCGCGGCGGTGGCTTAGCCGAGGGACACGGACCAATAGAAATATATTTCATTGTGTTAGCATTTCAAATGGCGAGTGGAGGGTGGAGAGGAGGGCATCTGGAGGGGCGGTGGGGGAAGAAGCTCGAACCGATCGTTGCCAGCGGAATTAATTGCCTATTCTGAGAATAATGTCCCTTAACCACGATCCTCGGAGGGCCGAACGCTAGCAGAGGGCACTTTTTTTTTTTTTTTTTTTTGTTTGGCGTCTTCAAAAAGAGCGCTTAGGGGTACTGAACGTATTAGGGGTTTAGCTCGGTCCTCTTTATGCCGGGAAAAAATAATCAGAAGCGCTGAACCAAACTCGGCTAATCCGTACCCCAATTAAAAACTGGCGAAAACATTACACCTCACATTAATTGTAAATCAGTAGATAAATACTTTTAAATGAGGGATGAACTGTTTCAACACTGGCATATTTTGGGCTAATAATATTATTAATAAAGGAGAAGTTCACTTTAAGAAAAAGAACAAAAGAAATAAAATCATCTATGTCTGGCTTTGCGCCAGCACTCGATAAATGGCTCAAGATGGCGCAACCCCGGTGGTGCTTCTATCCTTTTATTTAAGGGGATTTAAGTTCAGGCTCTGCTACACATTGGCCAAGCATATGCAATGACCCTAACTCATATCGGTGCATCTTTTAGCCACATCTTAATCTAACCTCTTTAAAGCTCGGCAGCTTTTCAGACTCAAAACACCATTAAGAACGAGTATTGTTTGGAGCCGGGGAAGAGGCGGCCCTGGGAGACGACGCCAAAGAAAAAAAATCTGGACCCGGGCCGGGGTGGGGGCCCTCTGGAAAAACAGCTGCTTATGCACTCCAAACAGTAGGAAAACAAAAACAAAACAAAACTGCTAAGGAGGAGGGGAAGAAAAACATTTTTTTTTTCGTAGGTGGATGGCGGATTCCAAACGCTCAGTCCCTCCATATCGACCTCCACGGGCCCATTCGCGCTTCGGTGTCGATTTCATCCCTCGGCAGATGGACGGGCGAATTCGCAGCAGTCCCCATTACACGCCTCTCCTTCGATCATTGTGAATTCAGTCAACGAAGTCAATCTTATTAACTTCCGCGCCGGTTCACACATGACATTTTCTTCAATTTTCTCGGCGACATCAAAAACATCAATTAGCAGCTCGAAAATGGGAAGGAGCGAATGACAGAGTCCGATAACGCAGACTTATTTGAAGCCGAGGGTAAATCTATTCTCCAGTTTTGAATGTGTTCATTACAATTGCATTTTCAAAGAAGACCTCCAAATAGCAAAGAAATTAAATTTATCTCCTAGAAATGTCCAGAAATTGTTTTTCCCCCTTCTTTCTTTCTTTTTTTTTAATCCTGTGTCTATCTCTCAGCCTCAGTGGGTGACACAAAGCATTGTGGTGCTGCATTTTCTTTTTCTCATTAGAACAGATCACAACTCTAACAGAAGTTGAAACCATATACTGTAACCTCTAGTGTAACCCAGAAAAAATTACTTTAAAAGGAGTCCAACATTTCTTTCGGAAGAAAAGACGGCGATAAAATAGACTGCCGGTGACCTACGGTTTCAAGAAAAAATACCAGACGATGATAAACGTAGTATTTTTACCCTAAAAGAGGAAGCTATTATCAGATGAAAGAAAAAAAGTGTTATTTCATATTTTAAGATTTTTCAAATTGATCTTCACAAAATAAGAATTTATCATTTTCTATCATGTACACTAGACTGTTTAAAATGTATCATAAGAATTTTTTTTTACGTAGATTAATTACAGCCACCTACATGAAAAGACCATTTTTAAACATGCTGTCTAGATTAACAACATAAACAATATATAAAATTGCTGTACCCAATTAAAACTTAAAAGACCTTTATCTTCAAAATCTTTATCTTCAAATAACATTCTATAATCCCAGGAGCCACCTTTAAACAGTTTTTTACTCCAACCTGTATTTTAAAATATTTTAAAATGCATTTTGCAGCTAAAATTAAATTTTCCTTGGTTGTAAGATTTAAGGGGAGGAAAAAAAGGAAAAAAAAACGACCATTTTATCCACTGCCTCATTGATCATTTCCTGCTACTCCCCATCACTGTTACATCAAAATGTGAAATACAAACCAACACATTAACGAAACCCTCTCATAGCTCAACTCCTCTGCCTCCCATCACTGATGAACATGTAACTCAATAAACCTCGGCCAGTAACCTTTAAGTAAAAGGCTATTTTTTGCCGATATCCAAACATTGTCAGACGGCTTCCTCATGCTTGAGTTACATCTCTGAGGGGGGTGAGCAAAAGCAACTTTAGTGGCTGTGGAAAGACTAGGGAGTCATAGTGCAGGAGATGGGGGTGAGGGCGACGGGGCGAGTGAGCCGGCCGCTCGTACGCGGAACCGTGCGGATCACGTTCCGCTGGCCCATTGATTTCTGATCTTTTGACATTGTTTAGTTGCTTTTTATTTTCTTGCCCGTCTTTTATTCCATGTCACAAAAGACAGAAACGTCCAAACAAGTGATGTTGGGGGTATCTACTATCTGTCAAAAGAGCAGGCTTTTCCCGGCATTAAAGCGACCAAATGCTCTGACGCAGTGCCGAGAATCGGCGGGATGAAAATATCACTCTTTATACTGTAAGCTAATCAGATTTCGGATTTGCCTTCTAGCTAGGCGGAGATGGAAACACGTGGAGCAGCAGGGCTGTAACCAATACACTTCCAGTTCATCGCCACCCTGACCTCAGCACAATGGGCCTCTGCTTACTTTCTCAAATCTAAACCTGTGTGTGTAGCCAAGAAAAATGGGTCACACACTGAAAATCTAAATTAATACCAAATTTCATTTCCAGTATAATTTCTCTTCTAAACAGACGCTGCTGAAGGGACAAAGCCGGCATTGGTGAACGCGGGGAAAGACGAGGCAATGCATCTGTACCATGGCTGTCGGCTGAATGTGGAACACAGTTGTGATCAGATCCATTAAGCGGGGATTTGATCATCTCCCCGTGCGCTTTCACAGCCCGGCTTCAGATTAGATCACTGTGAAAATGGTCAAATGGTGTGATTATATCTCTGTAATTATTTTGATGCAGATGACAGAGATTGGTTGTTTGCATGGGGTTGTGTAATAGCGGTGCTATTCAGGAGCTGGAGTAATGTTTTCGAGTGCTATTTAAAAGCTGTGATTGTGTCAGCGTACGTGAACACCTCAACCTCAGTCAGACTTCCCCAGAAGGCTTACATGCACATGTCAGGCTCTTTTTATGTTCTCAGGATGATGTAAGGTGCATAAACTGTGCATGTGCTAAATATTTAAAGTGCAGTTTTGTAACTTATGTTATCTCTTTCCCCTCTGCCTTTCTAGAACCCTGGGTGCTGATGCTTCTCATTCTGCTAGAGTAAACAATACTAATCTTCCTCCCCTTCAATTACAGGCCTGTCCACACAGATCCCTTCCTATGTTCCTCCACCGCAGCTTTCTGATCCTTTGCTCACTCAATGATGATTCTCGACTAAATTTAGTGGTGTATGTTTATGTGTTAATTCCACAGCAGCACTAAACACAAGTTTAATGGAGATGTTGTTTTATTCACCAGTCTGCCGTTGTTTAGAAACAGTATTTGCTGCTTTAGAAATATTGTTTTCCATTCTGTCTTTTGCTTTGTCTGTTTAAAACTGCAGTTGCATCTTTAGAAATGGTTTTAGTGTGGAAGCTGCCATATTTTTTGTGAGTTGTAAACTGGAATGCTGTTGACTCGGGTGTGATGTCATTCCCAGTTCTGATTGTAAATGGAACGCACCATCAGGTCGCCACTCATTTTTAAGTCTCTCAGCCTGTTCAGTTCATAAACTTCATCAAGGTTGTTTGAGTCCATTTTCAGTAGAATACAGAAACTATCTGGCAGATTTTTCATGAGTAATGGAGAGATGGAGCATTTATACAGGATCCAATATATTTCGTCAACTGTGCCTCCAGCTTTGTAAAGAGGCACTGAGGGCTGGATGTAGGGGATGCATTCATGCTTGCAACTTTGAAACCATTAACATAGGATCTTCTGACAAACGCTTGATCCAAAGAATTCAGCTGCATCTAATTTACTGAGCATCTAATGTCATTAGTTTCTGCCATGTTATGTTTTATGAGAAAAATCAGTGTTTCAGTTACCACTAATGTCTCTGCTTCACTACAAGCCTTCCAAGGTTACTTGAAGGAACTTCTGCTTTTCCAAATTCTAAAGCCAAAGTACTGCTGAGTTCTGCCCTGTGCTAAAGTTTCCCAGAGGAAGCGACTTCACATCTCAATGTTTGGATCCATTAAAAGCAAAGTGTGATGCAGAAAAAGAAACATCAGCTTTTCTTAAAAATGTATTGATTAAATCTTGCTTAAAATGTGCATCTTGGAGGCATAATCACTGGAGTGCTCAACAAATGTTTTGTTTTTATGACAATTGGTTTGGTTGTTTTTGGTGTAGGCTGTCATTTTTCCTGCTGGACCCGCTGGTCAAGTCAAAATGTGGTCGAATTTTTATTTTTGTTTTGTACTTAAGAGTTGACATGCAGGAATGAACCCGAGTGGTGGGATTTAATGGAGATGGGGGTGTGCAGCGCAGAGGAGCGGTCGTTACTGGTTCGTATGGTTCTTGAGGCCTTGACATTCAGAACCGATAGCACTGCACTGCACTCTATATCCAATCCCTCTCCTGCACCTGGATCTGGATCCAAAGCTCCTGCAGCATCGGTAGGGCATGTGTCAACGTAGAGTAGGTCTTTATTTAGACATTTATAAATGCAGGTTAAAAAATTTCATTTTTTATTGTGCCTTCGCAATAAAGCGACTTTTCGTGCTTTAATAATTTTTATTCATAATTTTGTTATAATATTATTGTGATTTTTGCTATTTGTTGCTTTTACTTCTTTATTTCTGCATATCAATAGACCAGCTGATCTCTGCCATTTAAACCAGAATCATGACAACGAGAAGAAAAAGCGCAAAAAGCGCAATTTCACAGAGACAGAAGTCAGTGTACTCATTGTTGAGGTGGAGGCTCATAAAAGCATTTTATTTGTAGGCACATAAGTATAAGTAGTGGCATAAGTAGCAAAATAAAAACAGCGGAGTGGCAATGTGTTGACAGAGAGGTCCGCGCCAGATACAAAGAAGAAGTGGTCAGATCTGAAGGTGGAGGCAAAGAGGAGGTGTGGGCATAACTGGTGCGAGGTCAAACAACCCCGAACTCTAGGCCCTTCTGACCCAGGCCGTCTCTCCATAACTCTCACACACCCTAACCCTGGATTTCAACGAGATAGATAAAATAATCCATGTGAACATCGCTATTGTTTAAATATTGCCTCCAAATGAGTCTGAGGAACCCAGTAGGTGATGGTCTTGCTATGGAAGGTCTTGCCATTGGAAACCCAGAACATGATATTTAGAACATGTTTAGACTGAGATATGGCAAACCTCTTACTCCACTATGTGGTCCCACCAAAAGGGATGCTCTTATCAGGACAGCCTGTATTACAAATTTTTTACCGAAGAACAATCAACTGTTGAAACTGATGTAAGAAAAACAGTTGAAGGGTGATATTTAAATTAGATTAGCTTTTTGATTAAATAATTGATTAAACTTTTTGTGATGGAACTCCTTAATAATTTATATCCACGTGTTCATCCACGTATCATATCCAAGTCTATATTCAAACAGTTTGATAGCTTGATTAGTTAACGTAGAGGCTGGAAATATGACAGTATAACCTCATTACTCACAAGTGGTCAAAGAAAGGAATAGGAAAGGAATACCAAGTTTTATTTGCAAGGCTTGGTAGATTTCCCTGCTTTTTGACAGAACCAGGTTAAGTTATCCCTTTGTTTCAAGCCTTTATGCTAATTAGTTGCTGGCAGCTACTTTTTTTTTATAGTTCAAACATATGAGTGGTATGAATGAAGAGGTATAAGTTATGGTTTAACATCTACCATGATGCCATGTTTTAGTTTTTCATTTTGCCAACAATTTTGTGTTATCTGTTGAGTTAGAAGCTGTAATCCTTATCTCCCGTTAAAGAAACCTAAAAAAGTACTGCATCTATATAGTGGTCCATATCTCCCCCAAACTATAATCACTTACTCCTTTATTCTGCATTTGATATTTCCTGAAAATGTCTTCAAAATTCATCCCTAACTTTTTGAGCTGTGTTGCAAACAGACAAACGATGGCCCAGAAAGCATAATTGCAAGGCTTCTTAGTATTTGCATGAAGGGGTTCCCCAAGGAAGTTGGGAACTACTGCTCTACTGGAGCTGCATCGATGCCAGGATAACCTGCTGTGTATTCAGTAATGAGCTCTACATGTGTGACATCTCCATCAGCTGACATCCATCCTGTTTAAAAAGATTGAAAGGGTGGTAAAATTGGCTTTTGGAAACGCCACATATTCCTTTTGTTCATTTAATACTATGTCGGCAGGGTGTTAAAATGATCAGCTGGTGATTCTTGGGGTTATTGGAATATTGGCTGCTATAGTGTTGAAAAAGAATTCATGGATCCATAAAATGATCCAGTTTAGGCAAG
The DNA here is from genome assembly GCA_037177095.1 of Craterocephalus marjoriae. Taxonomy (NCBI): domain Eukaryota; kingdom Metazoa; phylum Chordata; class Actinopteri; order Atheriniformes; family Atherinidae; genus Craterocephalus; species Craterocephalus marjoriae. The sequence continues at coordinate 8,847,787 of JBAJHY010000022.1, read as the reverse complement.
TGTGTTTATGTACCTCACCTCATGTATTCATCATTTAATTCAATATTCTTTAATTATAGAAAAGTACACTGAAAGAAAATACACTTTTAAAAGAAAGAAATGGAATAAAAACCAAAGAAAAATTTAAAACAAATTAAAGAATGGACAACAGATTAAAAACATGATCAAATTTAAAATTCAAGCTTTAAAGAAGAAGTACTGGTAAAAAATATTTTCAAGAAATTTTGCATTCGCAATTTTCATTATAAAACTATAATTGTTTGTACTTTTGTAGTTTTTCTTTTGATATTACTTTTGTTTTTTTCTTTTTTACATATTTGAAATAAATTTCTTTATATCAATCGATCAATAGTAACTCTTGCCCCGTTTTGTTGTTGTTTAAGAACCAGAAGTCATCCAGAGAGCACAACAAAGTTCCATCTTTGACATTGCCCTAAAATTTCAGGTTCCAGGGGCGGATCTACACAGGGCAAGGAACTATGCCCCTCAGTGTCGCAGAAGCTCCAGATTTAGATGTTATAGTAGTAGTAATACAGTTCTGTCGGTTACAGTCAATACATTCATATTCAAACATTAGAACGAGTGTAGATTATACTTAGTTTTTCCCATTGATCAGATTATAAACCTTTCTTCTTGATAAGATTGAAAATTCATTCTAATCAGTTCTGATCAGATAAACTAAGGAGTTCACACGATGCATTTTATGCCGATTGAACGTTCAATAGGATCAAAAGCCCTCCATATGTAAATCCAACCCTGCCAACATGTCTATACCGCTTGCCCTTCTGCTCCCCCATGTAAAACTGTGCTGCCCGGTACATTATTTGGAAGAATTACATGGTCTGACCACAAAAACATCATGGTTGGTTCATGTAATTCTGTGAGATCCAGTTTGCTGTCGGCTGTTAGCACGACTGGTGGACCACGTGAAAAATAATTGCAGTGATTGTCATTTCTTAAAGGTGCTATACCCGATTTTGGCTAGCGGCTAATTTAGCGGGACGCTCTTTCTCTGCCAGGTTAATTTTCGGAACGTCCAGA
>JBAJHY010000022.1:8819309-8829348 GCA_037177095.1 Craterocephalus marjoriae | reverse complement strand
GTGCATAAGCAATAGTTTCAGGAGGGAGCTCCCATATGTGAGTTTATGAACAGATATAAGAAAACACTGTTTCTACGTAACAAAATCATACAGTGAAAAAGGAAAAACTTTTCTAATTTGTGTTTGGATTTGGCAGATCATTAAGATTGCTTTACAGTGAAGATGTGTGTGATGCATGGCACATGATGCATGACACCTACTTCTATCATACAAAAATTTAAAGGTTCTGTATTTGTTATTCCGATGAATACTATATCCAAACCTTCAAAAATAAGGAGGTACATTAAGATAAAACACAATACTGTGTGGTTTTATAATATCTTCTAAATCCTCACATTTAAGACACCAATATTTAGAGAGTTTGCAATAAAACTGCATTTTCATGATAGATTACAATGAACAGTTGTAGTGCAGGCAGAAACTTTTTTTTCTTTTTCAGGTTTTATTTATTCAGGGTTTTTTTTTTTTTTTTTCTTCCTTTTCATGCACATTCTGGGCATGTGGAGAAGGGAATCCCAGTCGCAGGGCTCATTTAAATAGGATTTGTGTACTTATGTGGGGGGACGGACAGGGAGGGGTCAGGCACTCCTACATGTGCGCTCAATTCCACGTTGCTTGGGTTGTACAAAGGACATGTAGGCTAGTTGGATTTGTGCATACACAGATTCATACATCTGACAGTTTTTGTGCAAATGACATTTTCAGGATCTGAACGTACGACAGATTTCAACAGGAAGTCTTTGTACAAGAGGCCCTGGTTTTTATTATATCATCCTCTATCATCTCTGCTAATATCCACCCAGAATTACTGTGTTCTGTTGAAGTAGACATCATATCGAGTGCCTTCATTTTTATAAATTGGATACCACCCACCTATATATGTTGAATTAATTTAACCAGTTTCATTTCATGTGGAGTTTTCTTTGGGTCTTATTTCCTAAAATGAATCTAAAAAACATTGACAGAAGCCTAGAAAGATTTCCTGAAACACCACAGTTTAATACATACACTGATTCACCTTTGTAGGAATTAAGTTTACTCCTGCTGTCAGTTAATGTTTTCATTTTTATCTCCCAGGATTCAGCAGGTGATGCTGGCGCCACACCAGGACATCCACAGTTCAGTTGGCCTCCAATTTCAGTGGAATGGTTCCCATAGTAACAAGACTCTGCTCAGGTGCCTTGGTGTGGACGCCGGGAACATTGTAAGTTTGGCATCGCTACCAACAAGCTGGAAATACATTTTCTAAGATCTCACAGGTCAGGATGGCAAAGAAAATAAAAAGAACAAATTAGTCCTCCAGAGTCTTAAAACTGCATGCAGGACATTTTACACTGCATTATTATTCGGTTGACAAACTTTAGCCGAAATGAGAAACAACTTTATTAACAGCTAAGTAAACCCCATAACTTAAAGGGATTTAATAGTGTTTGTGCGTCTGGAGCGTTCAGTGTGTCTTAACACATGCTGAGGAGTGAAAAGCTCAGTGGTTATCTTGGATAAACAACCATCGCTGCTTATGACTTAAACCACACCAACTCACGATGAAGGAAAGGTAATGATAACAGCTTGCTTTGCAGCCACAGGACCGGACAACTTGAGCTCATTGGGTCGATCACGATCTCCTCAAAGTATTCTAGACTCAAATGTGAAGCCGCCTGCTCCGAAACAGAAAGCAGATAACTCACGTGATCTGAAACTGCACCTGAAAGAATGTTTCTCTTTCAGCTGTTTTCATACAACTCTTTTCCTCTGCTCATGTGAAGGTGATGTGCCGTATTTGACACCAGAAAAGGCATTTGAAGGAAGCAAACTGGGAGTAGACAATATTGTCTTGGCTCTCTACAGCGGTCTCTTTGCTTTTGGTGGATGGTGAGACATTAAGTGGCTTTTCATGATATCTCTTTGCTGAGATTTGTTTGCTTTGCAGAATGATCGATAGTAATTGAAGCTTTCTCACAATCTCTAAAAGTGTTGTACGCTTCTTTTTTGGGATTCCAGGAATTACCTGAACTATGTCACTGAGGAGATGATCAATCCAGAGAGGTGAGAGAGAATCTCCTGTAAATATATGCCAATGGCATGACTACCCTCATCATGACAAATCTGCTATATTAACATTGATGGGATTTTTTTGAGGATGAAATCTAGCATGCCTGACCAGATATGATGTCTGCGATCATGTTTACATTTATAATGCCTAACACTGAACCTAAATTTAAACACTGATCTCAAATAATAACGTTCATTATTGCATAGAAAACATGGTGTCAGGATCTTTTTTATTCAGATGACCTTTGACCTCTTCCAACTTCCATTAACAGGAACCTGCCCCTGGCTATTATCATATCGATGCCGATAGTCACGGTGGTCTACGTTCTGACTAACCTGGCCTACTTTACCACCATCTCTCCTCAAGTCATGATCGATTCAGAGGCTGTTGCTGTGGTGAGCATGATCCGCTTTACTTTAGAGCCATGTTTTAAATCTTTATCTTAAACTTGAGTGGTTGTTTTATACAATATGTGAACTGCTGCCATATATGCTGCTTTGCAGAGTTTTGGGGAGTATCACCTTGGGGTGATGGCCTGGCTGATTCCCGTCTTTGTAGGATTGTCTTGCTTTGGAGCTGTCAATGGATCTCTCTTCACTTCAGCTCGGTGAGAAGAACAAAAATACTGACATCATTTTGTGCTCTGAGGAGCGGAAAAGGGGGGGCCGTTCTCGGATCTACTGCTGTTTCAGGGTGGAAATTTTATATAGGTCAAAAGTTTCAGTGGAAAACAACCACTGAGGTCATGTTTCTCTGCTAGCTTGTTCTACGCTGGAGCTCGTGAGGGTCAACTCCCTGCTGCTCTGGGCCTGGTTCACACAGACCTGTTCACACCTGTGCCGTCCCTCATCTTCACAGTAAGACCGCTGCTGTACACAGATGATTTGACAGTGACTTTCATTAAAGAAAGGCACATTCGTTCACATGTCCAAGCTTTGGTGAGACTAAATACGCTTTCTTTTTTCCTCGTCGCATCAGTGTTTCCTCTCCATGATGTACGCCATTTCCCAGGACATCTTCTCTGTCATCAATCTGTTCAGCTTCTTCACCTGGCTGTGTGTCGGTATGGCCATCGCTGGCTTGGTGTGGCTGCGAATAACCAAACCCAACCTCAGAAGGCCTATCAAGGTAAAGTCTGAAAAGTGTTTGCTGTCAGTGGAAAATGTATAAAGACCATTTTAAAAGATGTGAGGATTACTGAGAGGTGACCCTGGCTCAGCCTGAACCTCAGCCAATTTCTTTGTCCGTCCAAAAACATCAACATGTCCGCAGGTTACATAAAGCTACTATTATTGTTATTATTTATAATTCTGCCATTGTATCAGTGCTCTTGTTATGAGTTGGAAGTGGAACCATGCAGAGTTTCCATGTTCAGAGGGAGCAGTGTTCAAATCAATGTTTCTCTTTCATTGTTGGAATATTACCTGGGCTAACCACAGTCTTTCATCTTTTCTTTGAATCAGGGTGTTCTTAGCCATTTGTTTTCTAAGATAAACTACTTTCAAGAAATAAACACAAATTTGTCCTTCATGTATAAACCATTTATAAAACAGTTGCTGATTTATTGAGTCTAAATTCAGAGGTTTTGTCAGGACAAAAAGACTTAGTTTCCTTAGATCATGGTGCTCAGTTTCACTATATGAACATGAGCTTTTCCAAAATACTGTCTGCACTTTTGATAAACAGCTGTGTATAGATCAGACACATTATTGAAACATACATTAAGATTGTGTCAGTGTAGAAATATTAACTCATAAATTCAGTCAAAATACAGGAAAAATCCCTCATAACAGCTACAATAAAAAACAATGATCGAAATGATCTGGATTTTAAATAGTGGTAGACTGAAGTAAAACTAGCAATAAAATATACTCCATTAAAAGAAAAAGATGCCAGAAAACAAGCCCTTTATTAAACTATAACAAGGAATGATGTGCCTTAAATATTTTCCATAATTGATCCAGATCCACAAAATGATTTGCAACTACATTAATTACAAAAGTATTGCAGAGTTTTTAAAAAAAGTACAACCTCAATTCCAAAACAAATAGCTATGATGTGTGAAATGTGAATAAAAGCACAATGGAAATTATTTACAAATCTCATCAATAAATAGTTGAGCAATCAATAATACTTAGAAAACATTTCAAATGCTGAAAGTGAGACATCTTTCTGTTTAATGAAAAATAATAGTTCCTTTTTTATTTGAGCAGCAACAAAAACAAAAAAGCAAAAAAAAAGAAAAAAAAACATGCAGAGAAAAGCAGCGGGTCTTTGCTTTACTGAAGGGCTCCAGTACCTATAAGCTACTGTTCGCTCAGATCACTGGGTTCTATTTGAACTTGTGCTCGACCCTCGGGCCAGCTAGATAACTTCTCATAAAAGCTAGACAGGGAACACTGTGGTTATTGGAGAAGCAAACACACACACACACACACTTGAAGAAACAAATATCTATTATCCCTTTTAAAATATGTTTGTCCAACACAGAGTCACACATTTCCTCGGGTAGCTTAAGTTCACGGGGTTATTTAACAGTCAAATACCACAACAAGAAAAACTAACAATAAAACTCCAGCTAGCTAAACATGCACGAAAAGCTGCAGCAAACGGACAGTACGCGCTTTTTATACAAAGCCATTCATTGGGAGCTATTCCTTTAAAATGTGATAAAAGTAAAAGGAGCAAGGAGCTTCTTCAGCGGTTGTGGGATTGCTGCTGACCACGCCGACACAGAGGACTGTCTGTGGGAACAAGCAGCCGTCCAGACTGCTGGACAGATACAAGGACTGAGGTGCTCTCATTGTCATTGTCACAGTTCCCGGGCCTGACGCCATGTCTCGACAGCCTCCGATTTTGGCCCGAGCTGATGATGTAAGCATGACCCCTTGAACGGACGTTTTGTCTGAGGGACACAGTGAGAGACAGCGATGAGGAGCAACAGCCTCCGTTTGACGACTGGAGCACTTTTACACCCTGATACAGCTGGCTTTTTTTTTTTTCAATGCATTTGCATATAAAAGAAACTGTCCATTTTATCCCCCTGTCCTGCGTGGCAATAAACGTGTGGGGTATGAAAATTCTCCTGAGGCAAAGGTTAGAAGGAGGGACGGAAAGAAGACAAAAGGTTGGGTGAGGATTTATTTGGATAAAGGCTTTACATGCAGCAGGAAAGAGCAGCTTAAGGTCAGCACGAGTCAGGGTGGAGAAAGCCTCCGAGGTAGCGCCTGCGGACGGTGCGTGGGTGGCGGCCGGTGGCCACGGGGTTGCTCATTAACAAGAGGGAGGGGAGGGCTTCCCAGAGTCCTGGACAATTGCGTGGCCATCCCAGGTGCATGGCCCATTCAGACCACAGGAAGCCATCTTTATCCCCGCTCCTCCAGGATGAACAGAGAAATGGTCCTGGAAGGTGAATGTGACTTAGAGCAACACGTTGATCTACTTCTTTGCCCCACTGTAGGGATCCGCAGTTTCCTGAATGGTTAGCCAATACATTGCTCTTGCTTTTCTCCCGCCTCCTTTCTTTAATATCTAAAAACACACCGGCTCTTTTCAGCCTCTCTTCCAGAGCGCATTCTTCAGAGGAACAGGTTGGACTGAATGGGAATAAAAAAATAAGCATGTAGACTGGCTGTAAAGACTCAGGTGGGAGGTCTTGCACGCCGTAAAAAACGGACAGATTCCATCACTTCCTCCACACTAATTACCATACCCTTCGAGCAAATGCCCTTCCTCTCTTCATCCCCTCAAGCCCATGCTTCACTACTTCTGATACGCGCACACACACACAATGACACACAGCGAGGTGCAGTTGGGAAATGGTTAACACTCCAGCCGTCCCCTGCTGCCAATGAAAGCCAACAAAACAATGGAGACATTGTTCGGCCGGAGCTAGACTCTAGACTGTGAGGCCGCGTGTGCGCGCGTGCATGTGCATGGTTGTAAGAAAGCAGTCTGCATGCTCATAATGCCAGCTTGTTTTTCACCCCCCCGTTCTCAGAACAGCAAATGTGATTTGATAAGAATGACTTGAGTTTAACATTTTTTCATACTGCACCTCAAAACGCAAAGAACTTAGATCACATGACTGTGAGCGATGATGGTTTATGGCTTCTCTGAGAAATGATGTCATGTTTCCAACATGAGCCCGGACCCCTGCTGAGGGCTTCACTTCATTATTGTTGATACGATCAACATCCACAGTTTAAGCTGTGGATGTGCAAAACTGTTAGATATGCTGCGCTGCCTCACTGTTAATGCAATAATCATTTATTAGAGTTTGAAACCATAAAAGACAAGATACAAACTTCCTTAATTTTGCCCACTTCACGCCACATTCAGCTGTCAAGTATCTACAAAGAGCCTGTAAGTCTACAATTTCTTGTAAAAACATCAGCATAAATGCTAAGTTGACAAAATAGGGGATTGTTTACGATTTGTCCCTCGGGAGCCAGATGAGGTGTGAAATGTTTCTTGGAGTCTCTCCCTCAAAAACTACACATCAATAGGTGGATAAATATTGAATAACTTTCAGCCAATGGCATGAAAGTTCAGCAGCGGCAGGTTTAGAGGCTGCCTGCGGGGTGGTCAGGCACTTCAAAAAGGTCCGGCGCAGCCTCCTTTGAGGGGATGGTAAACAGAGGCATACGGCGTGCCCTCGGAGAGACCGGCCCGCATGAGGTCACTTCCTCTTTTCTCAGCCGATCCTGCAGCCTTCCGCTTCACCAGAGCCATCCAGACTGAAATGAAACCATCTGCCAGCATCACTGTCCCTCCCTCCCCTCCACGTTTCTCAGAGGCTTCATCTACAGTTTGGTATATCTTTCCTTCTATCTACTGCTGTCTATTGTTGTTTCAACCGTCTCCGGGTCACTTGGGCTTCAGATCTCTGTTATCTAGCCGGTCATTCAGTGGCTTCTTATCGGTTCCAATGCAGCCTGTGAGCACTGCAGGCAGGCAGAGGTCAAGGTGTTTGAATGTTTCTGTGCCATCATCAACAAAAAGAAACTACCGTTTACTGCCAAATTCATTGATAACAGGGTTACGCACCACAACAGCATTTTTTTGGTAAGGTAAAACAAAAAAATGTTTGACCCATTGAGTGACACTGTGGGGGTCTGTGTGGGGTTATCACTGGAATTCACAAGGCTGTACACACTAATCTTCTTTTCTATATGTAAGACATGATGATGATGATGCAAACCAGGGAAACATTCAATCACACTTCCTTCTCAGTTGGAGGTGGATGCTGGAGCAGGATAGGAAGGCGCACCAACAATACAAGCTGCATTTCACAGCCAATTTCATCACTTGCACTAACAGCCAGTTGTGTGCTTATGCAGCGATGCTGCAATGCCTCTGATCTCGCCAGCCTGCAAATCAAACATATCACAAAGGGTTGGGCAATATGACCACAAATATTACAATATTCTCTCTCATATTGATCAATGTCAGTATCACAGCATCAGTTTAATTGAGCTCATATGACTCTAATGTGCTTTTGCTTTGGTTTTTCTGCTTAAAATTACAGGCTGGAGAGACAGAGAAAAAAAAATTACATTTAGGCAAAAGTTTGCTTCAAATCCTGAATCCTATAAATCATCAAATCCCGGCAAATCCCAAAAACATCAAGATGAAACTGAAATTTACTGACAACATTTACAGTCCATAATGATCAGTAAGCTCTAAGAATACTTAGAAAGAATCTGATCCGACACGATGTAAGAGTAAAAAAGAGGTGAAAGAAGATGAGGTCCTACCCTGTACAATGTGATGAGCAGTCTGGATGCAGCGAAGAGAAGGAGAGCAGTAAACAAAGTCTATCGCTGTGTTGCTTTCCAACAGGGCTTCACCTGAGAGCAGCCAGAACACAGGATGAGGCCTTTAGCACATTTAACTATTCTTAAACTATTAACTATTCTTAAAACAAAAAATTCCTAAGTAACCTTGCTTTGCAACGATAAACAACATCAAATCAATCAAATATGAAAAGATACGGACCTACAAGCCGCGCCTGTGTGGATCCAAACACAGTAATTGGACAGTCTTTCTCATAGTCCCGGTGACCCCCACTCCTAGCTGGTAGGCTGGACGGCATGTTGAGATTAGAGCGAATGTAGCGACCTGCATAGCAAAAATGAATCTTATAGTGTAAGGATAATAACTTCCAAAGGGTCTGATGTCAAACCTTTGCATATAATTGCAAGCTCCTCGGAATGCTAACCTTTGGAATCAAAGCACTGAGTGACCCAATGTTTCCCGAACACCACGTCCATCCTTTCACCATGCCGACACACAAACAGTCTCATATTGGACAGGGAGGCCTGACCGCTTGGCCTCGATACCTGAGATTAAGATGCAACAAAAATCACGAGGTTTAAAACAAAAGCAATTTTTATCACAAGGTCCTTTCCTAAAATCTACACCGTGCTACAGTAGCTGCCGCTGTAATTTACCTGCATAGGAGGACAGAGGCCAGAAAGGCTGGAAGCATCCATAAAGCTGTCAAGCAGGCTGTCATTCATTTGCCCATCGAATAATAACCCACTCACAGTGCTACCAGAGTTAGACGGAGAGGCACAGTTGAGAAAAGAGTAAGACCTGCCAATCATACGAATATAAAGTCAGATCAATTCATCCGTAGGGCTTTAAATAGGAGACAGTTTTTTAAAAGTCACGATCTGGACTTGTCTTAAACCCAGTTCTTCCCGTCCTTACCCGTGGACAACCCATGTGTCAGACTCATCAGCACGACTAACGTAATTCTCAGGCAGCAGGCCGGACAGCCCCGTGCCCAGCGAAGTGCCGTACACCCAGCCCTCACTGGCAGTGCTCTGCTCCACCGAAGACATGAAGATGAAGTCTCCTTGCAACAGCTCCAGCTCATCGTCGTTCTGAGGCACATATGGGTACATGACTTGCAGCGTCTACAGGGAGCAGACAGTTTGCAGAGGGATGTCAAATGGCAGGAGGGGTCACATTTGTTAGGAATATGTTCTCAATTCAAAGAGGGAAAAGTTACCTCATGATTAGCAAAGCGAATGTCTCTGGACAAGAGCACAGCCAGCCAATCACAGCCTGAGGACACGTCTACACTTTTGGCCAACTTTTCCAAAAGTGGAAGGTGACTGGCCTGAAAGTGGTATGCCAAAGTGACATGAAGCTGCTTCTTATGGGGCTCAACGTGAGCATCTGGGAAAGACAGAATGAAAAAGGGAAACAAAAACACTATATTTATATCAATAATGTCTTTTATATTCCATAAACGCTCACATCTGATGGAAAATTTGGTAATGTTGGCTATTACTGCTGATGTTTATACTGAGTCCTCATGCTTTGATTACTGCCCCTATATTTTGTTTAATATGTTTTATTAATCGTCATGAATATAATAATATAATATAATATAATAATTTAATAATAGCCTTTTGGGAATCAGGGTGCAAAAAGACCTAATTAAGGCAAAAAGGATTGTATTGTAAAACACAGATCAACAGATCTTAGCCCATGAGACAAAGAGAAGTCAAACCTGCTTTTGATTCTGCTTCAGTGGCAAAGTCAGCAGCAAAAGTCTTCAGAACCTCCGCCATCTGCTCCTCCACAAAGAGCCCTATAAAGGTTGAGGAGGTGTAGAGCTCCAGGGGGAGGGGCATGGGTATACGACCTTTCCATTTTGCCACAGTGGTCTGCAGGGCATCAGACAGAGCCTCCACCTTCTCATCAGCACACTGAGTACAGTGAAGACAGCAAAACAACATGTAAGGGGTTTTGCTAGCACAAGATCCTGTCAAAATAATAATAATTTTAAAAAAAGTCCAGAGAAGAAGTGTAGATTTTGGGGGAAAAAGTACTAATGTCAGAAACAAGACAGAGCCCTGATCTCAACACTTTGGTGTCTTGCCAGAAGTCTCACATTTTTATGAAGAAAGACCTGTTGGGGCAAAGGCAATTTAGCCTCTTTGAGACTGGCTCTTCTGCTTTGGAAAC
>JBAJHY010000022.1:8497179-8507396 GCA_037177095.1 Craterocephalus marjoriae | reverse complement strand
ATTAGGTTCCCCACAAATCAACACCATTGACATATTGTATTCCTGTGCATTGTAAGCAGACTTTGTACTCCTTCACCAGGCAGACAAATTACTTTGCCTAAGTGCCTTAGCTGTAATTGTGTCACAAAAAGTTATGATTAATTATGTTCTCTTTTCTTTATTTAGATTGCGTGCAATTTTTGCAGTCGACATCATCAATTCACTGTGATGTCTTAATTATTGTTTAGAGAGGAAAGGCTTTTGAAAAATCTGCTGCCTCTGTCATGGTTATGATGCCTGTTTAACATTTCCTCAGACTCTGTCCATCGTGGAAGGGGTGAATGGGGCCCAGCCTCGGTTTGTTGGCTCGGAGCTCCTAATTGAAAACGCATGTGCGCCACACTGTTGAAAGTTGTATTTAAATAACAGAAAAAAGAAAAAAAAATCCCACAGCACCACTTGACTTGGAGAAAGTTCGTCACCAGCTCATATTTTGCAGTAGAATACTTAAACTGGTTTGATGTCTCATTGAAGGCTGTGACTTATTTCTCTGGGTGAAAATATTCCATGACCTAATGTTTGGCTTTTACTGCTCGTTTTGTTAGATAAATAAAGAATGGCAACTTGCCCCCATTTGAATGGACTAAATGAAGAAATGCCTATGTCTGGTACCACTTAGAGAAAAGAGGACAGTTAAGGAGAAAGAGTAGAGCTTTTGTGTTCAAACTATGCGAGTGAACTTTCAGGAGGATGTGCTTTTATACTCTAAAAGGGGGTATTTGTAATTTTTCTGTCACTTTCTGTTTTTGCTTTTTCTTCCCGCACTTAATGACCAGCATTAAAACAAATGTGCTTTGTCTGTGAAGAGACCTAGAGGGGGTTTGAAACATTTGACGCTGGCTCGTGTACTTGAGTCTGGAGGTTTTGATCAAATTAAGAGAGCTTGTACCTGCGTAGATCGGGGCACAGCTGCGGCAAAACGAGCACACTAATGACCGATTTAAACCCAAACCCTGGTGGGCCTTTGAGTTTCACGCCACAGAAATCAACCCTCTCAAGTATGTGCCTGTTGTTAAAGCAAAACCCTCTTGTTTGTTTTAAGACAGGTTAATTGCAGAACCACTGTTGGCACCCACTCTAAGCCGTTTTATGGCACCGGGGTCTTGTCGTTTCCTTCCCATTATGAAGAAGAGAAAGGTCACAGTCTGTTAAGCTTCTCGTGAGAGATGCACGAATCCAAATGGATTTTTTTTCTCCCCCCTTTTTCATTCCCATCTCCGCTCACTCTAGGCATTCCAGGTGTGCAAGTATGCACTTGAGAAGAGGTGTGTGTGTGTGTGTGTGTGTGTGTGTGTGTGGGCGGGGGGGGGTTGCCATTGTTTTTCTCAGCACAAGCGGCGGAAGCAACGAACGCCTCATTCGCTTTGATGAGCGATGTGTTCATGCGTGGGCTTCAATGTCACCCGCCATGAGGCAGCTGTGAAGTCGCAGCTCATGTCTGTGGTGCCATTTACTCAATGATGAAGTGGGGAGATCTCTGTTGGTTCCACATCCACCTCCCCTTTACACACACTGTTTGAGCATGTGTTCCTCCCACCTTAACTGTATTATGACTGCAAGTCACAGCCAATACTAGCATTTATTAAATCTCGAGCTCTCTGATCACAACGACGAAGGTTGAGTTGGTCATTATGCAAGGTTTTGTCATCAGAAAGCATTAGGAGACGATGGCCCACGCTTGGCACTACCCTCTTTCTCTTGTTCTGAAATGTGACTTTCACACAAAAACAATTACTTTGATTCAATTTTCCTCTCAAATTCTCATGGTATTATCGCCCCAGCATAAATTGGCACATTTTGCCATATAGGTGACATATCTACATCCCTTTTGAAGTTAATTTGCCATCAGATCCGCGACTTAATTCAGGCTGCCAAAGGGAAGACGTGGGGAGTAGATTGTAACTCATAACTATGCATTGGAAAGAGTGTTGATTAACATTGAGGGCTCAAGAGACAGACACACTCAATGTGTATCATCTACCCTCAGAGGCTGGCACTGGAATTGGATGTGATATCTTGCATAACGTGTCCTTGCTTTAAGTCCTTGGTTTCAGGCTCCGGAAGAAAAGCCGCACCATTGGTCCGTTTTGCTTTTTTGCTTGGATGTTGTACAGCTGCCGAGGCTCCAGGCAAACTCTGAGTGAAATCGGAAAGGACTTGTGAAGCAGACAGTAGTCCACATATCTGGCAGCATTCTCATGTCAAATTACAGGAAGATGTTTCGTTTCATGCCGGATACTTGATACGCTAGAAACGCTATCGAAATGTGCCTCCTAAAAGCAGGCACTTTTTTATATATGTTGCACAGAAGATGAGTGTGGTGGGCGGGGGGGTGTATGTCCTCTAAAGACTGTGAGAACATTTCAGACTGTAAACAATGGTTCATTAAACCAACCACTATTAGAATTATCTGTTGACACAGGTCAAATAACTGGCGGATGAATGGATGATTGTGCATTTTAAACAACTGTTCCACATTTTCGTACCGGTATTGAACGATGCCCCTCTCTCCTATTTCCCCACAGAATGCCTGTGGCAGTAGTATTTATTTGGCACATTCTCAGCATGCTCCCACTATTGCGGTTGAAGTGTTGCATAGCAACTGAGAAAAACAGCTTTAAATATTTTGGTTAAAATGGTTTTAAGAAAATAAAGAACAGCCTGCAATTACTGTTCATTTCTCCCGAGTTCATAAGTTTAAGGAGCCGCAGAATTGCGCCAAGTAATAAATGAAATACCGAATTTGGCTTTGTGTCGGGCTGGGAGAAAAAAAAGAAAAACGAAAAAAAGAAAGACGGCACATCTAGAATATTGCCTCCTCTCATGCCAATTCATCTTTTTCCTGTTTTGTTTATCGAATAAATGCTGGCAGCTGTCTGCACCTTCACTAATTCACAACTGTTTTGAAACAAAGCTCGCAGTAGTTTTCAGAGTGCAGCTCGGCTCAGTTTTTCGAGCCAGCCGAGTATATCTTTGACAGGATGGAAAAATGTGTAGGTGAGTGCAAATTTGAAGTGATGTGCCTCAGGAAAAACGGATAGGGATGGAGCGACGGGGATGGGGGCGCATGTGGAGAGAGAGAAGCTGGATGACGCACAGCAGGTGACAGACAGACACTAATAGTAATGGCTCTTATCAGTGCTGCGCTCGCTCCCTCTTTTCACATGGGCTCTGACATCCTCCTCCTACTCCACCCCCTCCATCTAGCAGGGGGTGTTGGGAGCTCGCTGGGTTGTGCAGCCCGTTCAGACGGAAAGAGCCTGCCAAACACCGGTCCCCTCACATATAAATTGCATCATTAACATCGCCTAGATTATTCCAGGCTCTCCCACCGGGTTTATGGAGGCACCGGCTCAACTTAACTATTTGACTCGCTGAAGACATTCAGGTTTCCTGAGTGAGCTGCGCTTAGATCTGCTGTGAAATATGCCGGTTCTGTTCTCTCTTAAGGTTTTAAACAAATCCATAGGAAATGTGTCTGGGTTTTTTTTTCACTCAGAGGCTTATTATATAGCCTAATGTGCTTTATTTTTTTTACCTTGAATTGTCAAACGTTGATTTATAAGTTGTGATGTGCACCAAAGGACACAAGTTTTGTCAGAGCTTGACTATATGGTAAAAATTAGAGCTTAGGGAAGAGGCTGAAGTCAGTATCCCAAAGCCAAATGGTTTCAATATGTCTCTGTTTATTTGCCAGAACTTGGTGTGTTTAGAATCGGCAATAAATATTTGTAGCTCCATGTAAGTGTGTTTTAACTAGGTTTTGTTTTTTTTAAATGATGACAAACTTTTTAAAGTTCAGTTACAACATCTTAAAACTTACTGCCATAAATAACATAATCGATTAGCATTTTGTTAACTGATGAGGATATAAGTTATGAACCGATCATGAAGGCTACTGAGGCCTAATTACTTGTCCTATTAAATGCCAAAAACATTGTAATTCGATTTTACTGCAACCCCCTGTATGTCTGCATACGTATTACTAAATTATTACGGGTCTTAAATGTTCATAGAGAGAAATCCAGATCAATAAATGAGACCAAATGATCCAAGTGAACCATTGTTTACAGTCTGGCTTCCATGTTTTTAGGCCTGCTCGGATGTCCTGCTGAGTAATGCTCTTTCTCCTGTTCTGACAATTTCTTTTAGAATTCAGTGGTCTAAATCTGTTCTCATTGTTATATCAGTGATGGCAAGCCATGCTGGTCTGCCTGCAGCAAAGTAGGCTCAAGCCATGGTACTGCCATCGCTATGTCACACAGATGGTGTAACATGCATGCTTGATATTAAACTGAAATGGTCTACAACCCCAATGCCAAAAGAGTTAGTCAGTTGATTAAAATGTAAATAAAACCAGAATGAATTGATTAGTACATCTCACAAGCCCCTATTTTATCCCCACATTAAACATAAACAACATGTCAGATGTTAAGTATTCAACATTATATGGGAAATATTAGCTCATTTTGGGATTGGTGTTGTTTTTTGACACCAAACAGTTTTTCCAAAAGTCTTCTTACCTGTCCTCACAATCTTTTGCAAACATTAGATGGACAGCAGTGTTCTGTTTTTAGAGATCAGCCGATTTTCCTTTTGTCACTCTACTGTGCACATGATGGATGTTCAGGCTTCTCCTGATAGTTGACTTATTAAGAGAAATGATAGCTAATGCGAAAAAGACTTTTACCTTGGGTTACTCTGCAGCCTTGCAACGCCTGCTTTTAAGATAATCTTTGTTGGTTTGCTAAAGTGGAGGATGGTAATTAGGGCTGTCCCGATACCACTTTTTCACTTCCGATACCGATACAGAGGGTTGAGTATCGGCCGATACCCGATACCGAAACTTATATTTTGTTATGAGAAAAATATTGTGTCAAACCTCACCTCAAAACCTTAAGGTGTAACTGAAAAGACAAAGTAAAATTATGAACAAATGGAAAATCCTTTTGAAATTCCCAATTCCAAAATGTTGACTGGCAGAAAACGTGGCTCAACTCCTTTCAAATGTGTATCTTCAATAAAATAAGAGATGTGCACTTCAAAATCCTACACAGCATTAACCCTTCTAATGCCAATATCTTCAAAATAAGAAATATAATTCTGCTTTTAATTTTAGAAACTCTTTTACACTTGTTTTTGCCATTGCCCTCATTCGGTTATACTATGTCGGCTCTGTGCTTGCATGTTGAGAACTTTATTTTGAATAAAACTGGTCACTCTATCAGTCTCCCCGAAAAACATCATTTGCAGATGTAACTACAATGCATATTTATGTACTTTATTATACCTCGCCCTTACTGTGGTGGAGGGATTGTCTGTCCCCAGGATCTTAACAGAGAAGTTGCCATGGGCTTGATGGCCATGACAGGGTAAGCCATGGCAAATATGGTCTCAAGCAGTGGTTCTCAAACTGTGGGTCAGGACCCACATGTGGGTCGCGATATAATTTCAGGGTGTTACCAGATAACTGTGAAAAATATAAAATCCATATTTATCACATAAATTTGGGATTTTTATCATGGCTGTCGAAATTAAACCATTAACGAACAGATAAATCTAAATTTAACACATTAATTCTTCAACACATGAATGCATGAATTCACATTTAAGCCTACCCTCCTTACTTAGGAACAGACAGTTTTCAAGAATGATATTTAGAGGATCCTGCAGAATGACCCGTTTTATATGTAATAAATAATAGTCATTGCGGAAGAGAGGGTCCTCATGGCTCAAAAGGTTTGGGAACCAGTGGTCTAGAGGAGGAGGAGGATGAATGGATAACAACTAACTAACCAACCAAAAAAATGCACTTACAATTTCAACCTTTAAGGTTATACTTTTTCGGAAGTTGTTTGAAACACTTTAACTTTTTATTTCCAATAATTCACTTAAACGGCCGTTGTATTGTCATCTAATATCTTTTTTTTTCTTATGATATCCTACAACTGACAATATTTGTTCAATGTTACATCCTGTGTGGTTCTGTTCACTTATATTTTGTAAACTATGCTGCTTAGAATAAAGTTTTTTTTTAAACCGTTCTTTAGACGTTTTCCATAAATAACGTCCTCCAGACCGCTGAGCGGCGGCGTTGGGGAAATCTGTGAGACTTTCATCAAGTTAGGGATGAAAACAGATGGTTCACAGCAACCTGAAGTGTTGCTTTCACTATTGAAGTTTAATTATTTGTCATTCTTAACTACTATCAACACCTTTTGCAAAACTATATATGAACGGGAACTACGATGCCAGATTGCTGCATTGAAACTTATCTGTCCAAACAACAAACCTAAATTTAATGGTGAGTGGCTAGCTTTAGCAAAGCTAGTAGTTTATTTGCTACTACTTGGGTTATTAAGCTTTTGTAGACTGAACTCTGTTTATATGAATATAGGTGTGTATATATATATTTTCTTATTTACCTTTGCTTTTGATAATTTGGTTGAATACAACGCTAGCTTGCACCGACGTCTGCTATAGCTAAACTACTTCCTTGCGGAACCGTGCAAGCTTGCTAACTGACTAGCGTCGCTGTGCCTCATACTGTTAAAACAACCTAGCTGTTACTCGCTGCCTTTCTATACTGTCGTTTCATGATTTAGTTTATACCAGGGTGGATCCCACTTCTGTGAAACTGTCGTTTTTTCAACTCCTCCAAATGAGATGTATCGTTTAGACGGAAACTATTTTTAATTTAAATGAACTGGTTGTTCAGCGAGGTACACACAACACACACACACACACACACACACACACACACAAAGCAAGCGCACATATTAGTGAATTTCACAGATGTAAGCAATCTTTTGCAAGAAATTATATGAATATCGCATTCAGCAATGTCAAAAGTGCACGATTCTAAGGGGGGAGGGCCAACAGGAAAGGTAAACGGCAAAAGTAGTGTTATGTTAGACTAATGGGAATATAACTTCTTTTTTTCAGACACTACCTGCCAGGCAGAACTGACACTGACAGGTAAAATTCAAGCTGAAATTTAAGTTGCAGAAACTTAAATGCCACTTGTTGGCAGCGTGAACCTGGGAAGTATTCTGTGAGCTAATGAACTTCTTCCAGATGAGAGGACAGCAATGAGAGGTAACCAACGTTTAGGTGTATGTTACATGACAATGACGCATCTGAAGCTGAATTTTTTTATTTTGTAAGCAATATTAAGTCTTTTTAGACTCAGCCGAATCTTGGTTCTTCTTATTTGACTCTCGATAACAGCAAAGATGTGACTTTGCATTGACTTGCAGGAAGATCGCGTAAGACAAAAAAAAGGAAAACAAAAAAGACATGTACAGAGAACGTCAGCACAGACCATGTCTTATCTCCACAACGACACGGTACACCTTTTATATTCCTACCTACATGTAGAAAAACCATCTCATCCGATGCGATGAAGATTGAGGAGAAACTAAGAGTGCGGTTATCTTTAAAGTGGAGGAGAAAGCCTCAAAGACCCTTTAGATATGAAAGTGTTTGATCAAAAGAGACATTTCACACACACACACAGATTTAAGTCATTCGCTGATTCAGATGACATGTAGCTCTAAATGCCTTGTCGTGTTACTACTGTAGAACTCGGCTAAAGACTCTTTTACATCTCCAAAGCACCTCTCATTTTGTCATCCCACTTTTCCACACACACTCCGTCTGCCTGCATCGCTCATCTCTCCATCCAGCCTCTGTAGCCATTTGCTTGTTATTTTGCCTCCCCCTCCGCATCATTAGCACACATGAAGGGACGCAGTGGGAGAACAAGTCATGAGGCTGCTTTGCCACAACCGCGTACACAGAACACACACGGAGATGCTAATGAATGAACTGCTCTGTGATCTGTGCAGCTTTGCATCTTCAGCGGGCCAGAAATCCCTCAGAGAAGAAGCAGAAATCTCAGTGGAATTATAAAACTGTCCGACGCAGACGTGACTAAATGTGTTTAGGAACCAGATTAAGAAGCGAGGGTGGGTGGTCATCTGGCTGACGCGACTTCATGACTGACACTTATTTTGTCACATGATGACATATGATGTTAAAGTTTAAAGCCTCAAAATTAAAGCATTTCACCTCTGTTTCAGAAGAAACACTTACAGAATGTTCACCTTTTATCTAGAAGAAAAGTGGGTCTGAGATGGTAGACCCGTGTTGGTGCATATGGCAATCTGCACTTACCCACAATGACAAAAAGCTTTCCTAAATGAGACATTTTCACATCATCTAAACCCAAATAAACCTAAACTGTGCTCAGAGTAACCCATGATCTGTGTATCAGGTCCACCTGACTAGCACCAGGTCACACATCCTTTTTCCTGCAGACCTGCCTTCATTCATGGTGTTGTACATCCAACAAGGTGATGGAAACCTTCCTCAGAGGTTCTGCTCAAAGGCCCCAGCAGAATAAGACAATATAACAGAAAATTCTTAATACACTACTACTGGAGCCCGTCGGCTTTAAGGTTGGACATGTTGTGTGTTCAGAGACGCTATTCTGCGCGCCTCGGTTAGAACCAGTGCTAACTGGACTTCCTCTTGCCTTACACAGATATTTTCTCTTCTTCAGACCATTCTCTGGAAACTCTAGAGATGGTTGTGAGTGAAAATCCCAGTAAATACTCAGACCAACAACTACAAATCCTCCTCCGTCCTCAGTCTGATGCTCAGAGTGATCTTCATCAGCTGTCTTCAGCATGCCTGCACAACTAGATGCACTGAGTTGCTTCCATGTGATTGGCTGATTAGTTATTTATGTTAACAAGCAGAAGAACAGTTAGACCAAATAAAGAGCGTACATTGAGCGTATTTACACCCTGCTTGCATCCTTCCTGTTAGGGGACAGCGAATGCAGCATGATGTGAAGCAGTGGATGACAATCAGGGGCTGGAAGTTAGACATACCAGTAGCTGCAGATCTGAGTTTCAATGGGTGGGATCATTTCAAATCATGATGGTCTAGGAATAGTTACAGACTTTGGTTTCAGAGTTTTTGAGCTGGAAATCATTTCAAACAAGAATTGTTTTTTTCAAGGACTGAAAAGGTGATTTTTTTCCCTCCAAACATCCTAATTTGGGACAATTTCAGGGTTGAGAGTTACATTTGCTGGTTTTGTGTTGAGCCTCAATTCGCCCTCATATTTCTCAGTTCTGTTCCAGCTTGTGTCCTTTTCCTGACAGAAAACAGTTTGACCCAAAAATCCATTTCAATCTCCTTTGTTGAAGGACATTTCTCTTCCATGTCTCCAGAGGAGACAGCTATGAACAAGGATGCACAGGTTTAAAGCATTAAAGGAACCTTGAGGATTCTATATAAAACAAACTAAGACATTTTTAGGGACCCTGAAAACCCTCATTTGGGTTTCAGTGGAAATGACCTGGGAACCAGCAGGAGCTTAAAATGAAAACATAAAACCGCTATGTCAGTATTTTACCTCCACTGAGTTGTGGGCTTCACTCATCTTGGCCACCGTGGTCTGGAACTCTCCGATGAAGTCGTGGCCTCCATCGTTATCATAATCATAACACAGCACCTGTCATTGAGCAGAGCACATCAGCAGTTTGCCCTTGATGTGAATTCCCTGAAAATAATTCACCATAAATACGATGTTCTGGTGTCTTTGTCCTCTTTTCACTCACATATTCCATATTTACAAATATGATTTGATTAATTGTGTTCATTCAGGGACATTATGGTGTGTGTGGCCGTCATAGTAAGCAACACATCTTCCCACTAACCTTGATGTTCCTGTCCACATCTCCATTGCAGAGGGAAATGAGAGGCACAGTGAAGGGTTTCCATAGCGGATCTAACGTGTTCTTTATTACCTGAAGTCACAGAAACGGGCACCTCATGGTTAACGTGTGCAGCAGCAGAATTTGACCTGACCTAAATGACCTGACCATGACCTAAATGTGTCAAGCTGTAAAACCTGATGAGCTACGATGGCAGCTGGTGTGATGACCAGATATGTCCCTTTTATCCCCGATCATGACTCACCTCTGTCCTGTGCACCAGCATCCATTTACCATCCTCCCCCTGTTTGTGAAACTCCAGGTATGGGTCCGATTTACCAAAGAAGTCCTGCACACAACACAGTCGGCATGTTTCTTCTTTTATCTAAAGTACTGAGAATAAGTGGTCTTTCTCTCTCCTGTGTGTCATCAGCTGTGACGCAGAGT
>JBAJHY010000022.1:5959605-5970641 GCA_037177095.1 Craterocephalus marjoriae | reverse complement strand
AAAAAAGCATAGCAGTATTTCTGATTTGTCTCTTAGAGAAAAACACTATTCATATGAATTTGTTTTGTTTTTCGGCTACAAGATTGTTTGGCAATAAACTGATAACGAGTTGTGAACCAGAATAGACAGACGAGGAGTTTTTACAAAGGAGGATGCAGAGGGAAAGAGCTGAACAGCTGGCCAGAGAACAAGCTACCACTGGGGCATATGTCAATAACAAATTTTATTTGTATTGGACTTTATATTGCAGGGAATCTCAAAATGCCATGGAGAGACATGATAAAAACAAAAATAAAAGAGATAAAATAAAAGTAAAAATTCATCAAGTAATCAAGTTTCGCTAAAAACATTCCCGAAACTTAAAAAGAAATATATGTAAAGCTGCTGATCACGATGACAACAAAGTTGAGCTAACATGGCGTTAACACTATCCGTTCATTTATAAAATAGGTAGAATGAGTGAGTTTCACCACAGATAATGTTTAATTGAGAGGCTTTGATTTTTGGCCCCATCTGCTTCGATGGCATGAGAGAAAACGCCATCGGATGGATCTAAATTACATGGAAACGGCTCAGACTTCCACAAATATTGTGTGGGTGAGTCTGTATCCCTATTCTGACTGGATTAGTATTACCTAGGGACCACATGTAATTTGTAATAATTACAGAGATCGTCTGTGATTTTAATCCCATGCGAATCGGCCATGTCGGTGATTTGCGATGTAATGGGCTAATTCCCCTGCAAATTACCTACCATAACTTGCTGAACTCCGAGGTCCTCTGATAATACTAATCCAGAGCGAATAGGCATCTATGTGATTTGGACAGAAATAGGAGGGACAACGCTGGTTTTGCAGTATTTACTTCCGTTATCCAAGCATTAAATTTACTTTATGGTGATAAATGGAGGCTGCCCTGGAGTGTTTTAATAACTTGTTGGGTCCCAGACCAGCAAGACCACATCGGCCCATAAAGTCGTATGGCAGGAAAAGGCTGAAACGGAGCGGCGTAAAGTGCAAATGGGGGTCACTTGATGGTTTGCCGTGTGCGGTAAGAATATCCTGTCGTTTAGTGGACAAGGTTATGTTATTACAATTTTCTTTTGTAGCAACCACTTACATTTATAGATTAAAAATTCAAATACGATTCAATACGATATGCGGAGCTCTGACATAATATCCGCTATATGTCTGTAATTTTCAGTCAAATCTCAGACTTCTCTTATCCCGTGCGAATGCACCATAGAAAACACAGACGTCTGGGGGTTATTTATTTATTACATGTGGTCCCTAGGTAATACTAATCCCGTCAGAATAGGGCTTTAGAGTGATGCAACTAGTGATGGAAATCTAGTCCGTGCTTTAATTCCTTCAAGAATAGATTACTGTAATTCCTTATTGATGGGTCGTCCTAAATATCCCCTAAAAAGTCTCCAACTGATCCAACATGCTTCAGAAAGGGTTCAAATGAGAACCAGCAGCAGAGATAATTTTTCCCCAGTTCTAGCTTCTCTGTACTGGCTTCCTGATAAAGGAGCACCGCGCAAGTTGTAGCTTTATTCCAGAAGTTTGCCCCCTCCGACGACAAGTGGAAGTGATGTCAAATGTTGTGTATACGCATGGGCCGCTTCGACTTCGACTACATTGGTCTTTTTTTTACCTCCACTTCACTCAGTCCGAGCCTGGAGTTAATTGCACAATAAATACATAAGGCATTGCATAGCTAGCATACAGGTAGCCAAATGTTAATAAATGCCACAATCTTTTATTAGCTTGTATGCTAACATCAAAAAGCCAGTTGAGGGTCCCATTTTATTCCCTGAGCAGATCGGATCTCCCTCCATTTATCTAAAGCTACAGTAGGCTACTCAGATGTTGACTCGTTTTATTCCTGCAGTCAGACTCCAATTTGAGAAGCACGAGGCCACCAGTCTATTGTTATCCATTTATTGTTGTTGTCAGTGTTGTCTCGATGACGCATCAACCCACATGTACACCCTGAGGATTCAGGCCCGAATCCATCTCGCTGAGCATACAGAAACACGACTATAGAGGCAAATGAGGTAGATAGAGATCAGATCTATGTTCAGCACTAGCTCAGGGACAGCTTCACCCACTACAAATGATCTTAAAGCTGGGTTTAAACTCGCACGTCGTCTGCATCAGGGGGGTTACAGCGTAGCCGGCGTAACCTCTGCGTAGGTCTGCACAGGCTCGATCTGCACCCCTACCAGACCTGACTACAGCCGGCTACACAGAGGCAGAAAAGTACTCCCTTGTGATTGGTCAGATTGCGATACTATTTTCCAGACATCTGACTACCTTTTAAACTGCAGGTAAAATAAAGCTGTTGGCTTTGTCGGGCCGTGATCTCCAGCTCTCGCTGGAGCGATTCTAAGCCAAGTGTGAAGCAGTTGGGATGAGAATCAGCACCTCCAAATCCGAGACCATGGTCCTCAGCCGGAGGAAGGTGGTTTGTCCTCTAAAGGTCGGCAGTGAGGTCCTGCCCCAGGTGGAGGAGTTTAAGTATCTCGGGATTTTGTTCACAAGTGAGGGAAAGATGGAGCGGGAGATCAATAGGCGGATCAGTGCGGCGTCTGCAGTGATGTGGCTCTGCATCGGTCCGTCGTGGTGAAGAGGGAGCTAAGCCAGAAGGCAAGGCTCTCGATTTACCGGTCGTCTACGTTCCTTCCCTCGCCTATGGTCACAAGCTCTGGGTAGTGACCGAAATAACGAGGTCGCGGGTACAAGCGGCCGAAAAGAGTTTCCTCCGCTGGGTGGCGGGACTCTGCCTTAGAGATAGGGTGAGGAGCTCAGTCATCTGGGTGAGGCTTAAGGTAGAGCCGCTGCTCCTCGGCATCGAGAGGAGCCAGATGAGGTGGCTTGGGCATCTTGTCAGGATGCCTCCTGGACGCCTCCCTCGGGAGGTATTTTGGGCACGTCCCACCGGGAGGAGACCTCGGGGTAGACCCAGGACACGCTGGAGGGATTATACCTCTCGGCTGGCCTGGGAGCACCTCGGAATCCCTCCGGATGACTTGACTGATGTGGCTGGGGAGAGGGAAGTCTGGGCTTCCCTGCTTAGGAAAAGCAGAAGAGGACGGTACGGTACGGACGGTAAAATAAAGCAGAATTTTTCCTGATCTGATGACAGTTTACTTCACTGATTCTGTAGCTGCATTGGCGATTTGTGGCACAAAATCCACGGAGACGCCAGTGATAACTCACGTGGAAATTATCAGACTGTTCATAGGGGTGGGACAATACATTGATATACATCGATCATATGGTCAATGAGTCAATGATATCGATCCAAAATCCTAACATCGGCCAAATGTCGATAGAGTAACCAGTTATCAAACGCACTTTTATTTTGAAAATATTTTCTTTTAAGCTGAATGTTAATGCCAGAGCTCAGGAATAAAGAAAGGTTAAATGATGATCTAGTTGCTTTTTGTGATGAATGGAAATAATTGTGATCAATCACTCATGATACTGCTGATACTGATATTAAAGAGAATCACTCCAAGATCAAATCGAATTGAAATCGTTTCGTGACTGAATTTGAGATATTGGCAAACATTGAATCTCTGTATCACAATATCATCATAATATCATATCGTGATCATACCAGTGATTCCCAATCCTAGTAGAAAGGTCCTGCAGAGACAGGATTGCACGGATGCATGTTTATAACCCCAACTGTGTGGATTTCCACCAGGCCAGATGTGAGCTTTGTCCCTTACAAGTGGGTTATCAAACATTTCGTTAATTAGAATAATTCCAAAACCTGCACAGGGAAGAGTTGTTTTTTACTTTTGCAGCCTCACACTGTGCTGATGCTTCCTGCTGTGGAAGAAGATTGAGTTGAGTTGAACAGTGTCTGGAAAATGGCAACAGATTCAAATTGAAGGTTAAAAAATGTGGAAGATGAGTTCTGATTGAGATTAGATCCAGGAGGAGAACGCAGCAGCTTAAATTTTGTAAAGTAACGTATATTACTTTTCCACAGGATACCTTCTTTTACTCACTGGTGTACGACCCGACACAGAAGACGCTGCTGGCTGATACAGGAGAGATCAGAGTGGGACCTCGCTTTCAGGCAGACGTACCTGAAATGTTACAAGAGGGTATGTTTTACAGTTTATTGCCCATCCAAATGTCTGCTTAGTTTCCAGTCTGGTAGACCAGTTGGATGTTTGCTGTTTTACAGGTGAAGCAGATGACAGGGACCAGTCCAAACTAGAAGAGAAGCTCTGGGATCCAGAGTGTCCTCTCACCAACAAACAGATAGACCAATTCTTAGTTGTAGCACGGTAGGTCACCTTTAACTTAAACCTCTTGTCCCACATCAACCAAACACAGCGTCATGAAATTATCACTTGGTTGCAGATGAGATTGCTTCTGTTCTTGATCATTTTGTGCCCTCCCAATAAAGGATACAATATTCAGCTTCATTATTTAGTTTCCATTTTCGAAAATTGGATTTAAAAGTAAAAAAAAAAGCTTTCTCTCAAGACCTAGATGAAAAATTGATCTCATTAGTCTCATTAGTGTTTTAATCAGTGTGTGGTTTTCGTTAGAGGAAATTACTAAATCACTCTTAAATTATAGGCAAGTGCCTATTGTGTTTCTATAATAACTAGTTTTTAACATAGTATGAGCATGTGATGTGACAGGAGCTTTGACCGTCATCTTCGGGGAGCTGTTTACATCTACACTTTTTTAGGTTTCTCAAAGTAAACTTGGTTAAAAACATCCCTAAAAATTCTCCAGAAATACATGTTCTCAATGTGATGAGTTCACTGGAGATATAAAGTTATTGTGATGCAAAAACAGCACTGATTGATATCATGTGTCCTTTCAAGCTGCCAAACAACAAATGACGTTTGGCTTTAGATACATTTACACCTGTAATGTGCTGTAATGAAATAAAAAACTATTGATCATTAAATGTTCAAGTAGCCATTTTCCCAATGGATGGAGGAAGAGCTGCGAGTCTGCAAACTGTCGGCTGCAACGTCGGCCCATCGGACTGAAATTGAATACGCTGATTAAATATTTATTGGTCTAAATCTGAAATAAACATATTTTATGCCCATCTGTGTGGATTAAATTTTAAGAAATAAATACATTCTGGGTGTCATGAATGGAAAAAACAGATGTCTGAATATATAGGATTAAATAACTCATTTAATAAGTTTTGTTTTTTTAACTAAACATTTTTTTTTGTTTTTTTTGTCCAGTAGCATATTCTCCGCAGTGTTTTTTATTTCATTAATTTAGCAAAAAACAAAACTGCAAACAAAACAGCGAGCCCTATTGATTTTGATTTGAGTGACTGTGTTATAATCTAGTCATTCATGCATTATATTTTTCCTGCTTTGTCTTTGCTTTTTCAGGGCAGTTGGGACTTTTGCCCGAGCTTTGGACTGCAGCAGTTCAGTTAGACAGCCGAGCTTACACATGAGTGCAGCTGCAGCCTCACGAGATATCACTCTGGTGAGTTGGACCCACTTTCACCCTGTCAACAACTATTCGGGGTTTAAATGATGGATTGTAACCTTCTTTCTGCGTCGCTCTGCCTTCAGTTCCATGCAATGGACACGCTGCATCGCCATAATTACGATCTGTCCAGTGCGCTGAGCGTGCTGGTCCCAGCCGGTGGCCCAGTACTCTGCAGGGATGAGATGGAGGAGTGGAGCGCCTCGGAAGCAGCCATGTTCGAAGAAGCATTAGAGAAATATGGAAAAGACTTCAACGACATCCGACAAGACTTTGTAGGTTCTTTTTGCAAACTTCACTTGTACTTTGGCTTGCGTGCCATGTCAGTCATCTGCAACAGCAAGCAACGTAAACACAAAACTTACATTTCTTCATTTTACTTTGTATTTATTTCAATTGAAAAACATGATGTGGAAGGGTTGAAAAAAGACAAAGATTTCTTCCTCCTCTCTGGCAATCTCTACATTTCAAAGTATTTGGGAATGACTTTGTGTCCCCTTTGAACTTTCCTCCCCATCATCTAACTATAATATAAAATATCAAAAAAAGCCAGCGTATGGGTGTATGCGGTGGCGGCTCATGAATACTTATTAAATGTGTGAATCACTGTGTGTGTGTTTTTGTCTGCAGCCAAAATCGAGCAAAGCCAGTAGTGCTCAGCCTCTGCGGTCACGATGTCGCTCGCTCATGAATATACATAATGGCTTTGTGCCCAGATGGCAAGAACAGGAGATATTAATATCATTCATTTGCTCTTTGTCCCTCTCCCTCTCCAACCTTGCTCCACATCGGACTCTTTCTGCTTGTGAAGCTGCCATGGAAGTCTCTGACCAGTATCATAGAGTACTACTACATGTGGAAGACTACAGACAGATATGTGCAACAGGTGAGATTACTCAAGTATTTTCACACCAGTAAAGATGGAACAATATCAGTACTGCTCTGAAGTCTGCTGGTGCATTGTATTTCTTTCATATTTTTCTTTTAAGCAGTCAGACTACTCTTCATTTTTTAAAGTGGTCTAAAGCAATCATTTCCATCAGATATCCAGACATTTCTGAAGGCATTTCAAAGATTTTCTCAGGACATTTGCTCCTCAGGCGTAACCCATTTTTGTTATGGTGTAAGGAAGATCTTTTCTGACGTAGGATTGTTGTATTTTATTTGATTTTTTTTTTTAAAACTTGTATATTCACACTGCATGGCTAATTTGAAGCATGGAGTCACACACCAGTATATTTCACAGGTAGACTGTAAATCATTTATGGAGAGTTATACCACGGCTTTATGTTTCATACTTCTGTTTAAAGGGACACTGTGTAACTTTTGACCCAAATATCAGCTTAATGTGGTAGTTTGTACTTTTCTGAAAAGTACTTGGGGTCATTGAACTCGTTGTCAAATTGTTTCGTAAAATTTTGTCCATATCGTTCAACCCTACTGTACAGTTAAGACACACATGAAAAGTCAAAGTTGAAAACCGAAAAAAAGAAGAGACATGTGGTGCAAACTGCCAGGTAAAGCTTGCATACTGTGAGTCAAGCTCAACAAGGCATTGTGTAGTTTTATGTTCTGAGGTTTTTGTCTTACCTGTGTAGATCCCTCTTTCCCCCCCGTCCTCCATTTCCTCATGTCATCTTTTCTCTGACCTGCAACAGGCAGGCGCTGCTTGCAGCTACCAGCTAGCAGCCTCGGTCTACCTGATGCTGTTAATGTTCAACGTTCATGTTTTGAACGGGTTGTACTGGAAGTAAATTTTGTACGGAGGATAAATTGGTTCTGATTGTGTTTGCGAACACATTGTCATTATTGTGTAAAATGGTTGGCTTGTTCCCTGGGATTTCCAATAGTGTTAATGCTCACTAAAAATAAACAGTCTTATTTTTTGTTCTGTGGCAGCGGCATGCTTGTACACACGTGACATGGTGACAGTAAATCTAAAAGTGACGCTGCATCCTGAAAAAAACAGCTCGGAAGTGTAGTTTCTCAGCGTATCGACACTGCAGGGCAACAGTGGCTCCAAGAATGTGCATGATGAATGTCAGTGTCCCGTCGAAAGGAGTCAGGAACGTATATTTTTAAGATCAGAAAGTTACAAAGTGCTACTTTAAGAAAGCAGTTTTCTCTCCCTGAATCTGATTAAAACAAGAAAATTAAAATTTTTGAATTGTTCTTTTTTTTTTTGAGACATCACTGTACCATCGTTCACTTTTCTTCTCAGTTCCTACCATATGTAGTCCACAGTTTCGCAGCGTTTACCCTTGCTGACATTGAGTAAAATAGTTTGTGCTAGTTTTACATAAGGATGCCTCCTCAAAAAAACGCTATTGATCTTATAATCCCACATGATCAGAAAGGTGGTAGATTAATTCATAGTAACATATCCTGTTCAGACGTTCCACTGCCCACCTACACACCCATTTCAGTCAGCTTGTTTTTACTTGGAAATAACTCAGAATACACATCCACTTTACTTTGAATGATAATTGGATAGTCACAAAAAAGAACTCGGAGGATGAAAACTGGAGTGGGCTGGATTACAGAAGCCCTGTTATGAAATATGACTGCAGGAAAGGAAGAAACCATGATGAGGGTGGTGATGTGCACATGCATATCTGCCTCATAACATGATTTGTTGTCATTATTCTTCTCATTACATGCCGCTCCGGCTCCATGATAATCTAAAGCCTACGAGTGGTGTGTGTTATAAGATTACGTCAAGCAGCCCCTGACCCTCCATCTGACCAGTATGTGAGTTTGCAACATTGCCGAACATTAGCAATGATCAGCTCGCACATGGCCCAGTTCCGGCCTGCCACACAGCCACAGCTCCTTCTTTTATGGCCCGCTCCGGGCCGCTGCCAGTGATGTAACGACCCCGGTCTCCAAGCACTCCGTGCTCATGGCTTGTTCCCCAAGGCGAGGGGAGATGATATAATGGCGCTTTCATCTTGCAGTGAGTGTAGTCGAGATGCATGCGTCTTATCATCTCAGGAGTATCTATGTTCAGTACAGAGTGTGTGACAGCGTCCACAGAAAGAGCAAGAACCGTGCAGAAAGGCCCAGAGAGCAACTGAGCTGTGTGTGGGTGTGTTTTCGCGTCACACCGTAGGAATGAGAATAGTTTGGATTTAAAGTGCTTGGTTAATAGGGGAATATGACCACAGATGTTTCCTTCCAGCAAGAAACAAGCACGCATAAAAGCTCAGTACTATTTACTTATTGTCAGTTTGACCGTTACAGTTTTTGATTAAAAAGTTAAGTTCCTTTTCTTAGCCATGAAAAGGTGGCTTTATATGAGAAGCTTTTGGTGGATGGTTAGCCGAGCTGCCCATTTAATCTCACCGCTGTCCTCATCCCAGTATACGTTCAGTTTATAGGAGCTGTATTAAGGTTGAGAACTTTTCTATTAATCAGCAGCCTCTTACTTTCTCTGCAGGAGATCATTGTTCTTATAAGTACAGCTGAATTCAGGGCACAAACGTCTTTTAGTTACTTCAGTTATAATTTTGCCAGATGCTGTGATGAAATCAGAATGTAATTAGAAAGAAACAGTCTGGGAAGTCTTTGCTTATCTCAATCACTCACAGTTTATGATGCATTAAGGATGACAGCATCGTTCTTGGGGATTTGGTTGTATTGTAATAAACACAGTTTCACTCTTTTTACAAACAGTGGAGTGTGGATCCATTCAGAATCAAGTAGATCATAAACACAGGTTACTGATTTGATCCTGAAACATTGTCTGAGTGTGTTTTGGTTTTGAGAGCTTAGGTTAATGTGGAGTTTCAGTTGGATGAACATGCTTTCTGTATATTTTAAGAATCCGTTTTTGTCCAGGACAGTCTTTCCTTTCCTTTCCTTTCCTTTCCTTTCCTTTCCTTTAAGTGAATTGTGATTGCAGATGTTTTTGTTTTAATCATTTGGAAGTGAGATTATTAAAGGGATTCTCTGTAACTTCTGGCCACTATGAGGCTAAACCTGTAACTTCCTACAGGCCACATGACATTGTTGCAATATTAAACAGTCTTTCTCTTTCTGGGCTCCTCAGACATCATGCTCACCTTCTTACTTTGTTCACATTTACTAACTTTTAAAGAAAAAAGTAGCATTAAGCACTGCTCACTGTGTCTTATAGCTGCATTCGATTTGTCTCGGAGGTCGGAACTCGGAACTGGGAATGAAGTTGCATCCAAGTTGAGAGCGTTCAGGTTGATCAAGTCGGAAAAATTGCAAAACCGCCATGTATCTCCTTAGTTGGTCGTAATTTCAGAGGCTAAACATGTTAGCAAACAGTTTCTAGTGTTAGCAGAGAGATCACAACCAACGCTTTTATTTAGCATTTCAAACATGCGTGCATTTGGAAAATTTACTGACTGGATACAAGTTACAAAGTACTACGTTGAACTCTAATTTATGTACAGGTAAACAAAACCATTTAAACATAAATCTGTTTATTTTTGGTGTCAGTCACCATTGATTTGTTGAGAAGCCATCTTCACTACGTGAAGTCGGGGTTGGTGGGACTACCCCGACTTTCCAAGTGGAATTTCCAACTTCGCGGAGCGTTCGGGTTGAATTTCCAAATCAGAACACGGAAAATCCGACTTCCGAGGACAAATCGAACGCACCATTATAGCTGAAGAACAAAGTGTTGCAAGTCACATGATCCATGAGAGACGGACATGCCAAGTTGCATGTCTGGTTTCTGAAGAGGGCACCCCCCTCAGAGTGCTGCCATTTGTCCAACCCTTTTTACTGGCCCCAGAAATCATCCTTTTTTACCCCTATTAGGGGGATATTTGGGTCAAAAGTTGAATTTTTGGCTGAAATTACAGGTTTAGGACATTTAGTGGTCAGTATTAAGAGTATGAATAAGAGTTTTCTGTGCAGGTCGAACTCCTGAAAAAGCTGTTTGTAGCCTGCTCACTGACATTGTTGGTCTGTCCCTCCATGGTTTCTTTTACCTCCAAATGATGATGTAAGTGTAGTTTATTGCCAAAGGACCAGTGACTGTGACTTTATAGTCAGCTGCTGTGATCCAGTCTCTTGAATACAAAGATAGTTTACTATGTAATACCAACAATGTAACCCTTTAAAGTCTTTTCCACCTTTAACTTTTTTTATTTATTCTCTCCCTCTTCATCTAATCTTTGTGACTTTCCCACTTAAATCCTGCATTTATCATCCCACCTTATTTGCCTTTCCTATGCTTCCTTTGCTCTCCCACCTGTTTGTCAGTATTTAGTCAGAGATGTCCACCTGCGTTCGCTGAGCTGGCTCAGCTATATGTATCCTGAGAACAGGTGTTTACTACAGTGCTGGGAGCTTTCAGATTTGCACTTTTTCCACAGGACAGACCAGCTAACTGTTTGTTGACTCAAGCCTCATTCAGAAACTGGCCTCCAATGTGAGTTTTCAACTCTTTTTTTGTAAAAAGCTTTCAGCTGCTGCTGTTTCCTTTCTGTTAGTAATGTGAGTTTAGACTGCTTTACCTTTAAGTCCCCCATGAGGTACTGTAAGTAGGCCCCC
>JBAJHY010000022.1:5796383-5807638 GCA_037177095.1 Craterocephalus marjoriae | reverse complement strand
TTTACCACGCATGGTATTATGAAAGAACAAGTTTGTCTAGATTCCCATTTTTCAAGGAAAAGCAAGTTAAACAAGTTAAACTACCAGGTGTCATCGTAGTGAAGCTTGTTTCGTTTTTACATTTCTGTACACATGTTTGTTTGAGCAAAATGTGGCCCTGAACTCATGCATGAAACCTCAGTATGTTGACAGATTCATCTGCAACATCACAAAAAAATTGCCATTTATTTATTTTAATTCTAATTTCTCCACTTCTTTTCTTTTTCCTGTTTTTCTGTCCAGTGTCTGTGCAGGAGGCGTAAAGAGAAAGTTTGGCAAGCAGGGAGGACCCATCCCCTTCGTACCTACTGCTGACTTCCAGGCCAGAGTTGCTGTGAGTTAAAAAAAATGATACAACAACTTACGTCTGAAGCACTTCCTCCATGTTTTTGCTTCATGTCTCTTTCCTCAAATTTATTTCTGCTGAATGTTTTTTGAAACGGTACAACAACACGAGGATCTTATTTACGGTTAACTCATTTTGATTCAACCACGGTAAAATGATGATTACGATAACTGTTAATGCATTTGTAAATAATCCTGTGTACTTTGCCTGTAGAGCCAGATGTTGTTCATAATGCAGTCCTTGTAATTATAAAGCTGTGGGCGTATTTTTTCCAACCCTTTTTCCTTTTTTAAGCTTTCCAGTTTAAACTATTCCCAAGTTACACAAGTTGCAAGTGTTTGTCAGAGATTGTGATGCTGACACACATTCCTCCTCTGCAGGGTGCCTCTGAGAAGGACATTGTTCACTCTGGGTTGGCCTACACGATGGAGAGATCTGCCAGGGTAAGGAACCCTACATGAATCAACATGGTCCAAGCTGTTAAAGATAAAATGTTGGCTGAAAAAGGCACAAACAAACAAACACAAATTTGTACAAAGGAAACATTTTTTTTGTCAGTACTTCCTTTTTAGTGAAGTTATAATAGTTATAATTTATTTGTACTTGTATAGCGCTGTCATGTGACCTCTCAAAGCTTTGATATTACATGTCTCATTCATCCATTCATACCGCAACTGTATTGTATCATATTTGGTGCTAGTAACTAACATTCACACACATTCAAAGCACACAAAAATGTAGTATTTCACAATATTATTAGAATAACATTTAAAGAGGTATAAGAGGTTTTTCATTACAAGTACATTTCTGTGTAGTAACCCTGATAACCTGATTTGACTCGCTTATTCTCTATAAACTGATGCTAACCTGCCCCGTGCTAACCTGATGCTAACCTGACCCGTGCTAACCTGATGCTAACCTGATGCTAACTTGCCCCGTGCTAACCTGATGCTAACCTGCCCCGTGCTAACCTGATGCTAACCTGATACTAACCTGATGCTAACCTGCCCCGTGCTAACCTGATGCTAACCTGATACTAACCTGATGCTAACCTAATGCTAACTTGCCCCGTGCTAACCTGATGCTAACCTGCCCCGGGCTAACCTGATGCTAACCTGCCCCGTGCTAACCTGATGCTAACCTGATGCTAACCTGATGCTAACCCGTCTGGTCTCTTGCCCTGCAGGACGCCAGGTCCAGCTACCGGAAGGTTCTGTCGGATTCTGCACGGAGGCTGAAGGCCTGGGGCTCCCAGCTGGGCGGCTGCGTAGAGAAGGCCCGGCCGTACTACGAAGCTCGCCGCGGGGCCAAAGAGGTGAGCGGCCATGTTGGGACAGGACGCCTCCCTGCTGCGGCGCGGCTGTAAATCTCGATACGGTTATTTTGGTCAAGGAAACAAAGAGAAGGTTCAACTTTATGGCCTCGAGTGCTAAAAGCACTTTTATTAACCCTCGAATTCGTATGAAAACAAGAAGAACCTTTTGGTAAAGTGAATGTAAGCTGCAGGTAAGTAGCTGCACTGCGTTTAGCGAGCAGCGGGCTGGAAGAAGCATCTCCTCTGGTTTGTGTTGAGATCTCAGTGGAACATGTGGAACGTAGCCTGATCTTTGAATCTATGTCTGATCTGATCTTTGATGGGCGGTAAGGAAAAGGTCGAACATGTCTGATCTTTGATGGGGAGTAAGGAAAAGGTCGAACATGTCTGATCTTTGATGGGCGGTAAGGAAAAAGTCGAACATGTCTGATCTTTGATGGGGGGTAAGGAAAAGGTCGAACATGTCTGATTTGATCTTTGATGGGCGGTAAGGAAAAGGTCGAACATGTCCGATCTTTGATGGGCGGTAAGGAAAAGGTCGAACATGTCCGATCTTTGATGGGGGGTAAGGAAAAGGTCGAACATGTCTGATCTTTGATGGGGGGTAAGGAAAAGGTCGAACATGTCTGATCCGATCTTTGATGGGCGGTAAGGAAAAGGTCGAACATGTCTGATAAAGGCCCCGGCCCATTTCCCAGCGTTGCTCCCGGGTCTGGGAGCAGATGAGGACTGTGAGCTGCTTGCCTCCTCAGGCTCAGCAGGAAGCCCAGCAGGCGGCGCTGAGGTACGAGCGGGCCGTGTCCGTGCACGCCGCCGCCAGGGAGATGGTGCACGTGGCGGAGCAGGGCCTGCTGGCTGACAGGAACACCATGGACCCCACCTGGCAGGAGATGCTGAACCACGCCACCGCCAAGGTATGCCCCGCCTCCCCCGCCTGACACAGCACAGCAGCTCCCCTCCAGACTCTCCTTTTCTTCAGCAGACATAGAGATAAAAGGTGTGAAAATGTGAAAGGCTGGAGGTGTGCTCCGTGTGATGCCGTTTTCCCGTCGCCTTCAGGTGAACGAGGCGGAGGAGGAGCGGCTCCGCAGTGAGCGCGAGCACCAGCGAGTCACCCGGCTCTGCCAGGACGCCGAAGCTCGCGTGCAGACTCTGCAGGAGGCGCTGAGGAAGGTCATCCTCAAGTCCAAACCTTACTTTGAGCTCAAGGCCCACTTCAATCACATGTTGGAGGTGCGTTTCCATGGTAACCTGCAGACAGCCTGTGGTGTCGGAGGGTCACTGGTCTGAATCCCAGACTTCCCAGTTTACACATCCGTCTTTCTTCCCTCCAATTGGAAAGCTCCATGAGCGGCAAGCTGCCATGTGTAGCGGCCAGAGCAGGTCCAATCAGAGCAGAGTTAGTCCGGAGTTTGCAGAACTTCCTGCTTGCAGAACTTCCTGCTTGCAGAACTTCCTGTTTGCAGAACTTCCTGCTTGCAGAACTTCCTGTTTGCAGAACTTCCTGTTTGCAGAACTTCCTGCTTGCAGAACTTCCTATATATTCCTCCATTAGGAGCAATAAGCTGATTGACCCAAATGATCCCGCTGTCCAGGTTTTAAAACCAGGTTTTAAGAAACAGAGATTTACCACGATGCTTAACGACTTGATTATTCCAAATGTAGCAGTGGTTAAACGAGAATTGACCAGTTTCCAGGAGAGCAACGCCTCCTTGTGGAAATCTGAGAGCTTGATGGGCAGCTTGTCCGGTTTATAATTGCATTTCAATTAAAACTCAGCACCTCCTATTAAGCTAAAAATGTACTTTGGGATTATATTCCATATATTAGTTTTCTCCTTAAGTAAGCAACAAAGCCAGTTAATTTTGAAAGTATTATTAATCTATTCAAATGTTAACACCTCCATTCCACCATTTCCCTTCTGGTTACAGAGCACATCTTTCCTTAAGTCATGAGCTTTATGCTTCCAGATAAAGTTAAACAACAACCTATCCAATTTTTTGCAACACTGTATCGGCCACTAATATCAGCTTCAGAAAATTGGCATCCTATATCAGCTATCGGCTAAAGCTGATGTTAATAAACTGGTATTGGCATTGGCCCTGAAAACCATATTGTTTGATCCCTGTTTAAATCCATGAGCTCCACAGATGTAACCGTGACTTGGAGTGAATTAATTTGGGTTTGAAGGTATATTTCTGATGTATATAAGAAAAATATAGTTTAAATCTGACTAAATTACAAATATACTGCAGACAGTAAGAATTGCTTCATCATCTGTATCATCCTGCTTACGTGCAGTTGCAGCAGCATTTTGGAAATGCAACCTTGAGGATGAACTAATTGGCAAAAGATTGCTTTTAAAATGAACCTTTACGTTTCTGTCTCAAAGATAAACCTAGGATTATTTTGTATCTTTTAAAAAGTTATTACATCGTATTATTTGTCATCTTTTGAATTATTATCCACCTAGTAGGAGCGACGTAAGATGATGGAGAAACGACAACCTCTGTTGTCAGACTGAGGCATTGAAGTGTAGCATTTTGTTTAACAGCTCTTACACACAAAACAGAATTTAGTCGGAATGACAGAATATTTTTTGTCTTTTCTTTAATGTCTATTCAGACCCTCCATTTGATTGCAGGCTGATTTGAAAGACTTGTTAACATTTCAGGATTTGCAAAGTCAAGGCAACAGTTTCGCAGTTTGCTTTAATGCTACTCCTCAATCACACATTTCTGAAAGTTCTGTTGTTTTTTTAATAGAAAAGCTGCTGGCATGATCTTTATCAAAATATTTGCTTTTTCACTTCAAATTAAAGTATGTGTGCTTAAGCAGACATAACTTTAGAGCACATGATGATTTATAAACGCAGAGGGAGTAAAAGATCTTTATCAGTTGCAGACATGGAGTTGTGCAGAGTCCATTGTTTCCTTGTGAGAGCTTTTACTTCAGGATTAAAGGTAACTAAGAAAAAACTCAACTGAAATATCTGGGACAAACTGATTTTTGAGATATTTCTTTTGAATGTTGTTTATGTACTTGACATGGTTCCAAAAAATGAATAAATAATAATAAAAAAATGTGTAACATTCTGTAATGTCTAAATTAAACTGTTAATTTATTTACACTAATTGGAAAAAAGTTTAACAACGAATGTTAGATGTTGAAACGATGGTGTTTTATTTCATCAAGAACTAAAGTGATTACAATGATTCATTTTGCTGGAGTCTGTCCTGGTTCTGATCCTGCCGTATCACCCAAAGATGCAATATGAAAGTAAAATTAAAACCCTTGACTTTTAATCAGTTCAGTTAATATTTCATGCACAATTGAGAGGATTTCACTTTCAAAACTGCAGCAAAAACATTTAAAAAATACATTTTAAAAGATAAATCATTGTTTCCATTTATTTTTTTAACAATTTTTTTCTAACATATTTGTTGTCAAGACCAAATATCCAGTGGATTTGCACCATGAAGACAGTTATTTTATATTACATGTAAATATTAGACAGCAAAGATATTATTTTTGTAGTTCCTAGACAATCTAAATTAAATGTATAAATTCGTAATAATGAGCAAATAATTCTTAAAATAAGCTTGTTCTAGAAAGCATGATGCTCATTGAAGGAGAAGATTTCAGATATCAGTGTCTTTCCTTGAGTTACATTTTCTTAAATTAAGCACCAAGTCTTCAAATCAGCATAATTAAAGAAACAAAACACTAATTTTCTGTAAACATTTCTTAAGACAAGAAATTTCTTTGCTTGTAAGAAGCACATTTTTCTTAAATTATTCACATTTTTGTCTAGTTTGGCTCATTTCAGGTCAGTTTCAGGCTGTTTTTGCAGTGAACAGGTTTGGCTCCCAATGGTGGCCAAAAAGCTGCACAGCATCGCTTCCATCACTCAGAGGCGCTCTGATCAGGTTATCTCTGGTCTGCTGACCGGTCTCTTCTCGTCCCAAGGTCCAGGCTGGAACTAAGATGGGACAGAGCTTTTCTGCCTCCCCCTTCATACCAGGACCTCACCAATTCTGAACATTTTAAATAGTTTTTTTCTTTTTTTTAAAACTCATTTTTACTCTCTTGGTTTTGGCATTTCTCTTCTAATCATTTATTTTTTATTTGTCTTATAGTCTTTTATTCCTCTTACATCTGTTTTACTGTTTCCCCCTCCGTTACCTCTGCTTTTATTTGTTTTATTTCTCTCAGTTGTACCCCTTATGCCAACATTTGTTGTTTTTAAACGTACTTATAAATAAAGTTGACAGAAATGGTGTTTTACCTCTAAAAACCAGGACGGGGTGAGATGATCCTGGTTGAGTGTGACTCAGCAGGTCTGAGCTGATCGATTAGCATCAGCTGTGTCAGCAGGAAGTTGTTTCTCTGGCAGGAAGTGACGTCACAGCTGAGAGGTCTGCAGTGTGTGTGCTGGTGTTGCTCTGTGGTCAGAGTGAAGGATGGGGGTGAAGACGCTGCTGCTGCTGCTGCTGCTCGCCGTCCTGGGTAAGACTCGTCTCTCTGCAGACTTCCTGTGTTTTAGTCTCGGTTTTAGTCCCCGGTTGGCTGGTCTCGGCCCGTTCAGGCCTGCAGGAAGTTCTGCTGCTGTGGAGGAAGAGAGGAAGCCTGAGAACCTGAGCTGCTTTCATCAGCATCATCCTCTCGCTGCCTCCTGTTCCCGTTCTTTACGTTCAGAACCAACAGATCCGGTTCCTGATCTGCAGGATGTGTCAGGACTGATCCTGACGCCCTTTGGACTCTGCTGATCCATCAGACGTGGTGAACAGAAGGTTTCAGAGTCCCTGAACGCAGCAGCAGGAAGTTTCTGCTGCTTCCTCCTCTCAGACCTCAGCTGGGCTTCTCACCGGTACGGCCCGGTCTACTTCCTGAAACGTCCGCTCCCAGCGTCGGCTGCAGATTCTCAGATCATCTGAGATGATGATTTATGCTTTAAACATCTGACTCATATGCTTGGAGGATTTAAAATACAGAATCTCCAAGCTGCCTTCTCATTGGCTGATCTTTCCTTCACCATCATTTAAGCAACTTCCTGAATTTAAAACCGTTTCTGACTCGTCGTCATGGCACTCAGAAGTCTGAGAACAGGTTGGAAGCAGAAAGAGGAATTTCTGTCAGAAGAGAGGAAACTTCATGCTCTGTCTCCATGTAGAGGAACTGTTCTCCACAGATTCTCCACAGGAACCGGAATAGTTCCCAGTTCCCAGGTTCTGAGGAATCCTCCACAATAGTCTCCAGATCCTCTATAAGAGTCCTCAGGTCCTCCACAGGAACCGAATTCGCCGCAGGAACCCTGGGATCCTGGAGTCCTCCCCGTAAAACCAGGTCTCAGTCCAGATTTGCTCCGTAGAACCAGATGTTGAGCAGGAAGAACCAGAGGTTCTAGGCTCATGAATCCCTCAGAGCAAGGGAGTCAAACTCCTTTAGTTCAGGGAACACGTACGGCGCAGTTTGATCTGAAGTGGATCGGATCGGTAGATTCACAACTCAATGATCTCAAAATAATGATAACTTCACATTTTTCCCCTTTTTAAGTGTAAAGAAGCACAAGTCTCCTTGTTTAATGGTTTAAACGTTTAGAAAACACTATGAACAATCTTAATTTTCTTTAAAAAATTCAATTTCCATCTTATTTTAAAATAGATTTATTTATTTATACAATTTACTTGAGGTAAAACCTATTTCACATCATGTTTTCTTTTATATTTTTTTATTTACATATTTACCTCATTCTATATATTTGTTTAATCACACAAGTATCACAGCTAACAGATCAAAATGAATCTAAAACAATGGCAAATTGTTTAAATACAGGTATCTGGAGCTAAAAAAAATTAAATATTTCACATTTTGATTGAAGTAACTTTGACCAAATTCACCAGGCGGGCCAGATTGGACCCTTTAAATGGGCCGGTTTTGGCCCCCGGGCCGTATGTTTGACATCCCTGCTTTAGAGCTTGGTGCCTGTGACAGGAACCGGGTCAGATCTGGACTTGAGGACCGGTTTTAGAAACGTCACGGGGATCAGCGAGTCCAGAAAGGGGCCAGCGGTCCGTCCAACATCAGAACGAGGTTTGACCTGTCAGACGAATTTTACAGACTTCCTGGAGGACTTTCTTCTTCTTCTCTTCTCTTCCAGAGCGGCGGCTGGCGGCCGGCAGCCATCAGGGCCGCTCCATGCCTGGATCTCGGTACAACATCAGCACAGACGACCGCGGCCTCCAGCAGGTCGTCCTCGCCGCCGCCTACGCCTTCAACAACCAATCAAACGACGCCTTCCTCTTCAAACCGTCGGCCATCCACAGAGCGCAGCGGCAGGTACGGCTCACCTGGAGACTGATTGTTCACATCATTAAAGATCTTATTGTTTTAATTTGTAATTTTGATTAAATCAACTTTTTTGTATTTTCGTTAAATTAAATCTTATTTTTATCTGAGAATAAAAAAATGACAATATATTTAAGAAAATAAGAAATACAGGAAACTGAGGTGACATTTATAACCATTAAAATTGTTTTAAAAGTTTATTTAAAGGAGATATATGTATATATTCATATAAAAATAGTCAATAGCATGCAGACTTTCACTAAATCAGTGTTTTTAATTGATTTTTAAACAGATTGAAGCCATCAGGTTAGTTATCGTCTGCTGCAAATGAATCCAAAACTCTTTGGATTTTGAAAGTGGTTTAACAAGTTAAATCTGCTGTAAATGATGTTATCAGATAGGTAAATAACTAAAAAAATAATATAATAAATAAATAATTGAATAAAATTGAAAAAAAAAGTGCCTAAGAAATGCTGGGATAGGCTCCAGCCCACCCACAACAAAATGAGTTTAAGCTGTACAGAAAATGAATAAATACCATTAAAACTTTTAAATTATTTTCTGCAGACAGAACATTTGGAGTACGATCTTTAGAAAATGTTTTCTTTTTAACTGATATAGAGAATATTATTTGTTGAGCCTATCCTTTTAAAGTCTATTATTATAATTCTTCTCCAGAAGAAAAACGTTCCTTAAACTGTGCATGAAAAATACATTAAATCTCCTGTAAATGGATTCACATAGTCTGGAAGTGACCTTTGACCTCCACCGCACAAAAGGCTTGATTGACAGTTTGATTCTTTGAGAAAAAAACAGACCAAATAATTATTGAACTCAGAAACTTTACAAAAAGACAAATCTGGAGGTAAAAAGGGTGAAAATGTGAATTTCTGGGTCCAGACTTCGTCTTGAAATTCCACCTTTAGTCCTCTTTTCATGATTCTCATCAGTGTGTGTGTGTGTGTGTGTTTGTGTGTGTGTGTGTGTGTGTCTCAGATCATTAAAGGCGTCCGGTACATCGTGGATTTCAACATTTCCAGGACGGTTTGTCGTAAACGTGACGGGAACGGTGATCTGTCCAGTTGCGAGTTCCAGCCTGCAGGTCGTCTTCACCAGGTGAGTCTGAGCTCTCAGGTGCACCTGTGTGTGTGTGTGTGTGTGTGTGTGTGTGTGTGTGTGTGCGCGTGCGTAAATAAAACTCCACAAACACCATCATAAGGAGCCTCTTCAGCCACATCTGCTCTTTCCAGACCTTCCGCTGCCACCTGGAGGTTTGGCAGATTCCCTGGAAGCATGAGAGCAGAGTGGAGGAGCTACTCTGTAAATCCTGAAGGAAGCGGCTCATGATGTCACTTCCTGCCGCCGCCGCACTCACCGCCGTGCTCCGCCTCTTTTCCAGGACTGTGAAAGGAAACCGTGAGATGAAATAAAGCCGATGCTGAACCTCTGTCTGCTGCAGGTTTCATTCTGTCTCTGACTCCAGTTGAGTGTCCGTCAGCTGCTGCCACCTGCTGGCCACAAACCAAACTGCCACACACAAGCATCATTCTCATAAGGGGGACGTTGAGATGTTTTTTGGGGGTGTTGACCATCCGTTGTTTATTTTGATAACTGACACTTATATTGACCAATTAGTGTGAAGGGAAACGAGGGCCGGTTCACAGATTCACGGTTCACAGATTCACCCAGAAACAGCGATGGTGCAGCAGGAAGTGATGTTGTAGAAACATGGACTAAAACACTTTTACACAGGAAAGTACAAGTAACCCTAGGGACAAGTAATCCTTGGAACAAGTAGAGTAACTCTAGGTGTGAGTAAAGTAATCCTAGGAAAGACTGAAGTAATCCTAGGGACGAGTAAAGTTATCCTAGGAAAAAATAAAGTAATCCTAGGAAAGAGTAAAGTAATCCTAGGGACTAGTAATCTAGGAAAAAATAAAGTAATCCTAGGAAAGACTG
The DNA here is from genome assembly GCA_037177095.1 of Craterocephalus marjoriae. Classification (NCBI taxonomy): domain Eukaryota; kingdom Metazoa; phylum Chordata; class Actinopteri; order Atheriniformes; family Atherinidae; genus Craterocephalus; species Craterocephalus marjoriae. Next base: position 5,797,631 of record JBAJHY010000022.1, on the reverse strand, counting down.
AAGTAATCCTAGGGACGAGTAAAGTTATCCTAGGAAAAAATAAAGTAATACTAGGAAAGAGTAAAGTAATCCTAGGAACAAGTAGAGTAACCCTAGGTAAGAGTAAAGTAATCCTAGGGACTAGTAATCTAGGAAAAAATAAAGTAATCCTAGGAAAAGGTAAAGTAATCCTAGGAAAGACTGAAGTAATCCTAGGGACGAGTAAAGTTATCCTAGGAAAAAAATAAAGTAATCCTAGGAAAGAGTAAAGTAATCCCAGGGACTAGTAATCTAGGAAAAAATAAAGTAATCCTAGGGATGAGTGAAGTAATCTTAGGAAAGATTAAAGTAATTTTAGGTAAGAGTAAAGTAATCTTCGGAATGAGTAGAGTAATCCTAGGGATGAGTAATGTAATCCTAGGAACGAGTAAAGTAATCCTAAAGATGAGTAAAATAGTCCTAGTTATGGTGCGTTCAAGTTAGCTCGTAAATCGGAGCGTCTGAGGGTAGATGACACCGTTACAGGTGAGCGAACAGGACATCCAGGAAATAACAGAATAAATAAAAGATCATGAGGGGAATAAAATATGAAACTACAAAGAGCTGCTGCTGTTCAGTCATAAAAAAATAAATAAATAAAGAACCGAACTGCTTCATTTCATTTCAGTTTTTTTTATTTCAGTCAGATTCATTCGTGGACAAGAGCAGAAAAAGCCGAAAATAATCTGCTTATAACGAAAATATTTACTGAAGCTGAGCTGAAACAAGCTGATGTTCCTGTTGTGAAATATTCAACATTAAACAGGAGCAAAAACCAGCTGAGAAAAACAATAGTTCGGTTTTCAGAAATTAACGGAAAAAGGAACAAAAACATTGTTTGGCACCTGAAAAACACGTGGAAAACGTAAGGATAAAATGTTTCATCTCGATGTAACGAAACAGAAACGATGTTTGGTATTCATTTAGTTCATCTAAAATCAGAGAAAAATCAAAACAAATGCAAAGTTTTTCGTTTTTTCGGGATCATTCCCGACATTTTCACAGATAATACGATTTCCAGTGCTTTCGATCAGCCTTCGTGTTCCTGAAACCACGAATTTAGCGGATTAACGGAGTTAAAAGTTATCAAAACATCGGAGAGTATTCGCCCGATTATTCGTTTCACAGCATGGAGGCCGGTTACCATGACAACACAGATCTTTCAGTACAAAAAGACCCCCCCTCCCCACAACCCCGTTTCCCCCATTTCTCCTACCTAGAATTCGGAAC
>JBAJHY010000022.1:5687786-5699043 GCA_037177095.1 Craterocephalus marjoriae | reverse complement strand
CACTGCCATTTAGCTGACGCTTTTATCCAAAGCGACTTACAATTCTGTCGGTGGAGGCAAGAAGGGTCGGTGGAGGCAAGAAGGGTAAGGCGTCTTGCCCAAGGAAATGGTAAATGGACTGTACTTGTATAGCACTTTTCTAGTCACAGACCACTCAAAGCGCTTTATATGACAAATCTCATTCACCCATTCATACAGCACCTATATACATACTGGGTGCAAGGGAAGTAACCATTCACACACAGTCATACGCCCAATAGGTAGGCAAGGTAGGCACTTCGACATGTACCGGAGTGGAATCGAGCCGAACCTCCTGTTTTAGTAGGCTCTATTTAGATGGCTCTATCCACTGAGCCACTGACGCCCATGGACATACAGGCAACTGAGGTGGGAGCGCGATTCGAAACCACCACCCTTCTCGTTACTGAATGACCAGCCCTACCACCTGAGCCACTGCCCCGCCGTTAATTCCCCATCTATTTCAAGATAAATGCTCACCGAAGCTTACGGTAGAATCCCTACCTTGTCCATTCTGCTGATGAGTATCCTGCTTTTAAGTCTCTTTTTGATCTTACATGCATATCTCCAGATGCATGCTGCACTTGTATCAACACAACAGGAGCCTCGTCTGCTTTTCTACCTACTGTAAAGAAAAAAAAAAAAAAGCAGACCAACAGGTAACATAGAGGCGACAGCAGAATCCCACAGCTGATGGCCTAAGATTTCATTGGCCTGGTTCAACATTGTGATTGGTTTGATGATCACATCACTTCCTGTCACTTAGAGAAAAAGAGTTCCCGCACAACAAAATCTGGGACATGGCGAGACGTCCCAGTAGATTGTTGCAGGGATGATGCTGGGCGAGACTGGAGCGTGCAAACCATGAAAGGCAGGACTGTGGGAAGATGGGCGTGGAAGTTGGGAGGAAAAATGCTTTTTTTTATTGCTCATATCCACTTCCTGATCAACTTTATTCTGTGTAGTTTCATGACCCTCATTTCTTATATATACAACTTTGTAGCTTAAAAATCCAAAACAAGATCCCACACACACACAAGCTATCAGTTTCGTAATTAACCATGTGCACACACATACATTCACGTTGCAATCTCTAGAAAGTGTCGAGGAAGGTACGCTGGATTTAAAACGGGAGTGTGAAAGGTCCATGAACATCCTACAGGGGTTCCGATGCTTTTAGAAATCTGATCTGATGGTGCCGATATGCTCTCTGCTCTGTTTTCAGCTTCACCAGACTCCGCTGAAAGCATTTAGTGCAGCTCTAATAAAACAGTGACATAAAAAAACACCGAACTGCGGGACGAATTAAAAAACACCAGCAAAGAGAAACAGATGGAGAGATGGTCCGACAGATGGGAACGAAGGACAAAGACGAGGTCGAACAGAAGCGCGGACACACGAGTCACTACGACTGCTAACCAGACAACAGGTGATAATGTGACCTTAAATCTGCACTTAATGTGATCAAATTACAACAATTTTAAATGGTTGCTGGATTTTGGCTCTTCTTTCTTTTCTATAGACTAGACAAGTTATCTAACTTGCTGTTCCTAATGTCACACATCCCCACACAACTAGCTTCGTATATATACTGTCTGCCTTTTTTTCTTATTTCATCAATACCCTGGTGTTGGAGCTGGTCCAGGTCCATGAATTTGCTGGGTTTGGGGTTGAACCCCATGGCCGCCTCCCTTTCTGCCTCTTTCCGTTTCTGTTGCTCCTGCTGGCGGGCTCTCCGGGCCACCTCCTCCTGCAGCTCATCCAGCTCACTGCGCCCTGAGCCTGAAATAAAAAAACTCATGCTGAAATATTTCACTGTCAATCAAACTTAATACCTTTCTCAATAGCTATATAGTAAGTATTTTAGAAGAAAAGCAAATAAAAGACCTGCGTTGGTGCCGGCGCCCCAGCTGGGTGAGGGCAGCTCCTGCAGGATGGCACTGCTGCTCTTTGACTTTGGCACTGAACGCCATGATGGTCCTGACATCAGTGCCCGTTTTTGTTGCCCCACCTCCCTGTAGAAAAACACAAAAAGTAGGCTAAAGAGGAAAATGTTGTCAAATCAGACGTTGCAGACGGTGAGTTCAGTGCTTCATTCGCTGTTATTAAGCGCTTTTATTGAACCATTTGTCCTTGTTATTGTCCCATTTGTGTTTGGCGCTGATAAAGTAAAGAGGACCAGGAAAACAAGACAAACTAACGTGGGAACATGATGAACAGCAAAAAGTGAGCGCAGCAGACAGTAATTGTTATTTGTGAGTGTCCTACCTGTCGGGGCTGCTGCTGTTTCTCTCACTGCTTTCGTAGCCACTTTCCATCCTCTGGATCAGACGTGGCTGGTGCTCTACCCCTCTCAGAGGAGGAGGAGCAGGGGGGCCCATTGTCCGCCCACTGCCCAGAGACCTGGGCTGTCCAACCAGCCCAAAGCCCACCTCCAAGACCCCGACTTCCCTCCCCTCTGCTTCTTGCAGTCCTGGCTGCGGGACGGGTCCCTCCAAAGGGAGGGAGTCCTGGGGCTGCGGAGGGAGAGGGGGGCCGGGTACAGTGCTGTAACCCAGAGAGGCGTCTCTTTGTCGGGTGAAGATGCTGTCGATGTTCAGGGCCTCTCTCCTGGGTCTCCAGGTTGGCCGGTAACGGCTTCCAGAAGAACTAAAGGATATTAAAACAATTTTTCAATGGTGTTTAAAAACTGAAAAGCACAAAAACAAGAAGAAAGTAAAATAAATGTTTATACAAAGTGATTAAAAACGGATAGATGCAATGGTTTTAAGGGCATACTGGAGCAATAATACGCAGTTACATAACTTTGTTCTGTGTTGATGTGATATAAAACCAAAGGTTTACAGAGTTTAAAAGATTTGACAAGCATTAATGTGAAACAGGAAAGAGAACCACAGTACACATCTATATTCTTAATCTAAAGGCTGATGCAGGCATGATCCGATGAAGAGGCAGATAAGCTGCTAAACACTGTTGTCAGTGAGGCAACAACGTCATAGTGCTTGAGGTAGAAAGGCTGCCAAATGCATGTGAAGACAGTCCAGTGTTAGATCATTTTCTGGCTCATTGGAAATTGTTCTATTTCCAATGCTGCTAATTTCAATTTTTCCGGAAGTGCTTTTTTAAAATGACTCTAAAATTCCTTTGCAAATACCCTGGGCCTATCAACTACTGCTACTGGAAGTTTCTTGTTCAGTACATTTCAGAAAATGTACTCCTCTATTCTCCCACTTTTACTTGCTGGTTAAAATACGCCCTTACTTTCAAGAACAAGAGTTTGCATGTTGTTAAATGCATTTCACTATTAAATATTAAATCAGCAGCACCCAGCCTTTATATTTAACTTGTCAACCTAAAAACAATTTTCTAGTTGAGCCATTTAAGGCATGCATCCACACCAAAGCCCGTCTCTCCTCCACACAACACACATGCCTCCTGTTTTATAGCCGTCCAGGGGTTGAATTAGCAGGTAATTCAGAAAAAAAATCTGGTCAACAAAGATTTGTGGAGCATATTCCTTCTTGTTGATGCAAATAAATGTCTCAGATGGATCCATACAGTGGCTGCAAATTAAAATGACTGATAGTGATTGTTTTATAAAACATCTACATGTACTAGCACTAAAAATTCATTTTCAATTTTTAAATATTTTTTTCCCTGCTAAAAAGTGTGATTTACATCCCAGTCAGAGGGTAGACTGAAGACATGTAGGCAGCAAAGTGCTGCTCAAACGAAGGTTAACTTTATTACTGACCAATAAAACATGTTCACACGGCTTGAATGTGAATTGAGTGGCAGGAAGTTTGAAGCTGGTGTGAGTCAGTGGTGCAGTACCTGGACTTGCTCTCGCTGCTCGTGCTTTCATCCTCCCAGTGGGGCCCTCCAACCCCACCCTCGCAGCCCCCCACGCCCGACGAAGACGAGGAGGACAGGGGACGAGAGGAGGAGGAGGAGGAGGTGAGAGGCCTGTGGGAGGAGAGCAGGAAGACGGCCGTCTCCTTGTACTCCTGCAGGGGAGGGGAGGGAGGGTGGGGAGGACCCTCCACCGCTGACTCTGATCGTGGGAGAAGAAGGAGGAGCGTTAAATCCAATTTTTTTTTTTTATTTATCCCACAGGGAGCAATTATGTAGGCAGCAGTGCAAATAAATGTGAGAATAACCGCTAACGAGGCGTATAACCTGAAGAGCCTGCAGTGATCAGCCTCAGCTAAAAAAAACAAACAAACAAAAAACTTTTTTCCAGCTGAAACTGGAAAACTGACATCTGTTTGCTCTTAGCTGTATCAACAATAAGCACTGCAGCTCAGTAAACTCGCTTATTTCCTGCAAACACTGCAGTCACTTGGGTGCTCGCAGTGATTTCTAAGTATTAAGGTGCAGCTGGGAGAGAAAACTTCGCCGGTGGATTTGGAGCAATACCTCCAGCGTCAGCACCAAGCGGCGGTGTGCCAATGTCGTAATTACAGACCACGGTTGTCTGGGATTCGCTGGAGAGGTGGCTGCCCGTGGACTGGTGCAGGGGCCGGCTGCGAGAAGTGCGGTGACTGGAGCTGTCTGTTGAAGAGTCAGTACGGGTGTCGCTGGATATAGATGGCTCCCGACCTGAGAGGGAACAGAGAGATAACCATTTAAGTAATCCTGATTATTCATATTCTGTTTACGGTTAAAAGGCAGGAAAATACGCTCGGGCTCTGCAGTATACAGAGGCAGAGGTGGGATTAAAGGGTTGAAGGTCAGAGCTTTAAAGCTGAATCCTCTCAAACTACCGGCTGATAAAGACAAAGTAATCTCATCTGATGTGTAGCATAGTGTTCATCTTTTTGTACCGGAGTCTTCGCTGTCGTAACCAGCTTTGCTGCTGCAGTGCTGGAGCTCCAGCTGCGGGTTGGAGCTGCTACAAGGGTTGGGGCTCTCCTGCAGTATCACCGGCGTCCCACGGGGGTCAGCGTAGAGCAGAAGCAGGGGCTGATAGTGGCCTTTGATACAGCGAGACACTACGTCCTTCCACTTTGGGCCAATCTGGAGGTGCAGCAGGGCAGCACACAGAGACACATTAGACAAAAAAGGGGAAAAAAACACAGGAAAACACAGGTATCGGAAAAAATAACCACTTAATCTGTCTGTAAAGGTTAAAACATCATTAATATTCCACCTGAAGTAGAAGGTCATATATAATTTGTGCTGCTGTGTGCTCTAATTGATGACTGAGCTAATGACGAAGTGTGATAATGTGGTCAAATATAATCCACAGTGTGAAGTGCGACTAATAGAGGAGTCAAGGACATGCACACTCACATCGAACAGCTTTCTGCTGTTGCCTTAAAAAGCAGAACTCACGCTACATCACATATTTAACACCGGCCCGGTTCCAGCAGTGATATTCCATCTTAAATAAAGGACTTAATCAAACCCAGGAATCAAACCTTACACACAGTAGATGCCACTTCTGCAAAAAAAACAAAAAAAACAGCCTGACCATGCAGCACTTAAACTAACGTCCAGCACAGTTCCTGTCGTTCCTGCTCTCCCCGGCGCAGCTGAGGATGCAGCAGATGCTGTACTGTACAGCAACATCCTCCCTGCGCTGCAGAGTGCACTCTCCAAAAACTGTGTCTCACCTCTTTGACGTGGGCGTCGTCGAAGTACATCCACTTGCGTATCTTGGTCTGGAAGAAGAAGGTGGAGTAGTGCTTGCCGTAGTAGCACACCATGCCCACCAAGTAGAGCTCCGCCTGGCGAGCCCTCTCCTCTGTCACACGGTAGAACAACTACACAGAGAGATAGCGGAGGGAGGGCCAGCGGGAGGGGGAGGAGACAGGGAAGGGAGGGAGGGGGGCATGCAGGGGAGAGGTGTGCAGTAGGAGGAGGGAAGACAGAGACAGAGGAGTTAATGTGAATACAGGCACGTTTTTATTCAGCTGGTGTAAGCGCTGAATGTAGCACGGCTTCTTATAACCGTTTCATTTTTTTTCTTGGCATGTAAACTGCATGCAAACTGCACAACACTGCAGCTTTTCATGCACAGATCTCACACTGACGTCCCACAGGTCACCTGCTGCAGATTATACCACTAAAACTTGTATATTTCAATCCATTTTGCATAAAACATAATCTCTTTTTAAAAAAAACTAAAATAATCCTGCCTCACGATGCTTCGATGTAACCTGCATTTACCTGCTGCTGCAAAGACCCATATGGCTCAGTGCTTCAGTTCTGCCTCGAACAATTACTCATTAGTCTTCATAATGTTGAAAAATAGTCCATAAGAAGTTTTTACAGACCAAGGTGACATCCAAATCACCCCTTTTGTTCTGCCAGAGCTTCATGACTCTGACATTCAATGTAAAAGGATGTACAGCAGAGAAAAGCAGGAAACAGTTCAGAGCTGAAAGGAGCACAAGACCAAATAATCAAAATCTATTTCTTATTATAACGCACTAATTGTTTTTGCTCTAAAATTATCTCATCTGGAGAGAAGGGACATAAAAGAGTAATGGGGAGGCAAAACGAAGGAGCGGAAACAGATGCGGGAGACAAACTGTAAGTGGGAGCTGCGGCAGAGCAAGAGGCAGATGCTCTTTTGCTTTTAACAGCTAAACATAAGAAGGAAATTCAATAGATTATTCCTCAAAATCGTGTCTGACAGGTCTGCGCTTGAGGAGACCAAAAAAAAGAAGAAGAAGAAAAAAGAAAACATCAGACAGTGTCGCTTGCTTTTGTTTTCTAACTGAGACAGCACGCGGTGTGGAGACAGGCAGGCTCTATGAACGCACGCAGGGTGATGGAACATTTGGGAATTTATTTTTTCCAGCTGTCTTTGATCACTTTCAGGCTTTGAAGTAACTCGCAGCAAAGAGGGGAAAAAAGCCAAGCAGAAGTCACCACAAGTTCACATCGCAACTAGGACTCGCAAAAAACTCCAATCTGCATAATTTATTCGAACAGTTAACTGTGAAAATGTGAAGAGATGAGTAGATCTCTAGGTGGCAAACAAACCCGCCTCCTGCTTGACAATGCCTATTAAACACGCTCCCTCTCCATATTTGTTCTCAATTACAAAGTGAAGAGCGACAACATGAAAGCCTTTAATGCTCACTGACAGATTTAAGGAGAGACAGCTGAAGCTCGGAGGTAGAAAGAAATGGCAAATGATACTAAACGCAATAGACCAAATCATGGGAACTATGGAACTAACAAACTTACACTCATGTCCATGTTTGGGGATTCATGATCTCAGGCGCCATCAGTGCAAAGACACAAAAAGACATTGTGATCATAAACAGATACAGATTGAAATTTGATTTTAAAACCCTCTAAAATTGCTGTTTAAAAGGATAGCAATAACGGTCGAAAAACCTGAAATGCCTACTCTTTTATCCATATCTTTCCTTGTCCACATTAGTTGCATCTTACAGATACAATGTGAAACAAAATCTGTAAGTGTCAGAAAAAAATAAAAATTTAATCAAAAACTGCTTTATAATATAAAATCTATATCTAGCCAAAAAGATTATATACTTGGCATGAGCATAATGTGTGTTTATTAATTGTGTTTTGGGAGTATATATCTTTTATTTCTTAAATAACAGAAATTCAAAACACTTGAAATTGATTTTTTTACATGCACATCCAGTTAAATCATTACAGTGAGACACTGTTAGGGATCATATTGTATCTGCCTGGATTTAGCTATAAAACTTGTTTCAAGGCTTCCCTGTACAAAAATCACACACACTCAAGGACTTATCTTAATATGATGGAGAAAAAAGGTCTAGTCAGATTTCCTGAAATAAGAAAAAATGTGTTGACTTAAAGATAAAGAGACAACTTGTGAAACACTCAAAGTCCTTTACAAGGTAAAAATCTCAAACTAGCCTGCAACTATTAATCAGAGAACGAAGTGGAATTATTTGGATTTCAGTCAAATTCTCCTCAATTGACGTTTTTAAAAGGTTTAAAAGATATACATGTTTATTTTGTTAAATTTCAAAATTGACTGTGTTGTGTTTATAAAATTACAACAGTAATCCAATTTTAGCAGTAACTTAATTAATGAACAATTGTAGTCTTTCTTCTTAATCACTAGCTTTATCTGGAAAGGTTTAAAGAGGCTCTATGCAACATTATCAAAGTCATAAAGCTGCTTGGAAGTAATTATTTTGCTTGACTGACCTGTTCTAATGAAAAAGCGGACATTTCCTCCTCTATCGGGTCTCCCTATACCCGAAACAGCGCTTGCAGTTTTGGTCATTGACGCTCACGTTTGTTTTGGTTTGGAAGTCTTGCGATACATGAGACTACCGCTATAAGGCCAGTTGTAAATCCGTTTAGACAGAAATGCATGTTTCATCTGCGATTCAGTTTTTGCTATTATACTGCTTTGATAATTACTTTTACTACATGCCTTTTAAGCCATGGTGACTCGCCATCGCCTGTTAAAAAACAACCATAAGTTGCCTCTGCTTTACAACATTCCTCTTTGTGTCATCTATTTTTGCTATGCACAATATCCTGCGGGACTAAGCAAATCCTATACATGACTTGTTTCCAGCTATTGCTCTTAGGGAGGAGAAACAGGTCCATCTGGACCAGAACCAGTAGACTGAACCACTGTCTGTACCCCCGAGCAGTGTGTGTGCTCAATGGGCACTTTTCATCCACTCTCTTCCTTCCAGCCAATCCACCCCTCATTACAGTACATCTTCCATACAACTATGACAACTTTGAACTGGACTTTGCATTTTTGCAGTGCTCATCTACAACCACAATTTCCTCCTTTGTCCCTCTCTCCCTCCTGCAACCTTCATTAGAACCGCTGTATGCTGGCACTCTATGTAGATACTTTTTATTGGTAATTCAACTGAATGACGTGTGAATATTATTTTACTGTTTTCTACGGTCATAATTATTCATTGGATTGAATTCAAAATATTCAGAAAGTACATGTAAAAAGAAAATGAATAGCCTGAAATTGTGAAGTAGCAATTTAGAATGAATTAAGTAGAAATAAACTTCATCTCAATAAAATCTTGAATAGACAAACACATCAACTCAAAAAAAAAATCTGCCAATAATTGGACAAACTTCATAAGTCAAGACAAAGACAAAAAAAAACAACAAATAAAAAACTCAGCAGAGGAGGCCACCCTTTCACCTGAAGAAAAAAAAAAAAACATGAATAACTTTTAATGACTTTTGTAAAATCGATTTTATTTTTACAAATATCTACTTGCCCAAGCCCATCAAAACATTTTTTTATCCTAACTGCTCAACAGCATCAGCATTAGTTTATCTTGTGAAACTATGGCTCTCCAAAGGATCAACTGTAGAAATAATAGCTAAATAAAGAAATTGTGTGGTGTGGTGATTTTCATGTAACATGGCTCCTGATTCAGGTTTCAGAATTACACTCTCCATGATTTTACAAATCCATTCCAGACCATGCAGATTTCAAAACATTAAATCACAATATTTGTCAAAAAAAATTAAAATCATACTTTTTTTTCAAAGGCCTACACCACAGGCGTTGAAGCACCAAATTGGAACCCTTGACCTGGCAATAACATTGGAAGAGGCCCTCCCCACTCTTATTTTAAAAATAACAGCAGAGCGCTAGCTTTGCTGTTCTAGTTGAGTTCGACAAACACTTCCAGCCCATTTAAGCACCACTCTTGGGAATTGTTTCAGAAACAAAACACAATGAATGTCACACATTTAACCAGAGCTACAATTTCACTTCTCCTTAAAACAAACAAATATCCACCAGTAACAATGATTTAAGGCCACATACCTCTTAAGGACAAATATTTGAAAGTTTATAGTCAATTCCAGAACACAGATGGGGAAAAAAATAAAGTAATTTCACCCATAATTTGTCCGGATCAAAGTGATCTAATCAAATGCTGGTATGCATCCAGCCACGCAGGATACTGTTCAATTTGCTTCCTTAATAAAACACCGTAATCGTCACCCTTGATGCAGAAAAAGCCTTTGACACCATAAACAGAGCTTCTTGTTTGATAAGGCATTTTTAGTTGTGAGTAATCAATTATAAATTGAATCAAAATTCTTAAGACTGTACCCTAAGTCACTATCATCGCCAATGAAGTAGTTTCACTAAAGTTCAATCTGCAAAAAGAGTCTGTCCAAGCATGCCCAACATCTATGTCTTTATTTACCATCTTTATTGAACTGTCAAGCCATCTGCCAGACTGTACAGTGAAGGAATCTGAAACTCTGAATACTTAGAAATAAGTCTTTATGCAGATGACATGTTGTTATTTTTATCATTACCAAACCTTACCAACACAAGTTCCTTCTATCATTTGATATCTGAACATGGTCAGGACGTAAGAAGTCCACAAGGATGCGAAATGTTTGAAAACACAATTCCAGTAAAAGAGTGGATGGACCGCATATATTCCCCAATGCAGTTCGGAAAGCAGCTTATGTTTCATGAATTTTGGGTCATCTGTGGACCATATCTACATAAATGAAAACTGATGTTCTGAACATAGAAATTGAAATAAAATGTTGTAAGACTATGAAACTTTGCATCCTTGAAAAAGTTTAATGCAAAACCTCACTGGCCATGACATGTCAGCAGTGATGCCGAGTGAGGTTGGATTAAATTCATCAGACAGGCCACGACTCACTGCCAGGGGTACACTGTTTCCCTCAATTTCTCACCTGTGGAGCCGTCCCGAGTGCCAAAGGACAACAGATCCCGCAGGACATGAGGGAACCTGCAACGAGGGAAACTGATAAGCAACAACGTTTCATGGACCGGCCACTGGACTGATCATGTTTGATACACGGAGGGATCAGAGAGGATACCAATCCGTCATGAATTCTCAGACTGGGGCTATATAAATTAACTCATCACTTCTGCTAGTTATGGGAATTTCTCAGCACCGCCCAGACACCAACCTGATGAGCCGAGCAGTGCATCCTGTCCACTTCCTTCTCCAACCATCACGTCCACATAACACTGACCGGCAGCTTTCACCTAAAGAACCGAGGAAAGAATGTTTAAAACATACAAAGTTCCACATCTTTGTTACAAAAGACAAAAATCTGATCCTGTGTGGCACTGATATTTCCACATCCATGTTTCCGGTCAGACTGTTGGTAACCCCAACAAGCCATCCCCTTATTGCCATGGCAACACCAGTGGGTTCACCTTTTCAGGTTCTGGCATTTTAACACAAAGGCTGGATGCAACCTTTATTTAGATCGG
>JBAJHY010000022.1:5577589-5588692 GCA_037177095.1 Craterocephalus marjoriae | reverse complement strand
TGACAGAAACTGAATATGAAGTTATAACTGACGGTTATCTTCCACTTTATTTACCTGACTGAATATGACCTGACCTGAGGTCATATTCTTCTGTTAATGTGGAACTTTTTGTTCTGTTTTTGCTTTTTTCTGGACTATTTTTGAGTCTGATTTGAAACAAATTACAGATTATGAAGAGGGGTAGTGGTCTGTGGTTACAGAGATGTGCTAAGGGCATGAAAACCTGCATTCACGTCCCCAGGCTGGAAACACAGGTGAACCACTGTGTCCTTAATCCCCCCAACCGCACTGAGTAACTAATGATGCCTTATTTTGGTGTGTTTAATAAAATATATAAAGACAACTGAAAATTATTCTTATTAGAATTAGAAAGCAACATAGACAATATTTGCTTAATCTCTTTCATACTGAGGGGTATCAGATCCCCCCAGAAGCTGTATTGGTTCAAAGATCTTTCTTGAGGCTTAAAATGTTCTTTTTATGTAAATTAGTGGGGAAAAACAGAAGGCATGTGCCGGAATTGCCTTTTTATTTAAAATGCGTAAAATACAGGCTTCAAAGGTGATGAAGAGAGAGATTTGTCTGTTGGTAAAGATGTACTTGAACGATCCATTAATGCACTGTTTACCAAATTAAAATCTCCACCCACCAAAAGAGGTGTATTTTTAAACTGAGAGAGTACAACATTAACTGACGATAAGAAGCTGGCCTGCGCCGTATTAGGGGCATACAAGTTCATCAAGGTAATCCTACTGTTCTGTATTTCTCCATAAACTATAACCCATCTTCCCTCTTTATCTTTACTCACATCTGAAACAATACATGTAATTTTCTTAGAAATGAGAATGCAAACCCATTTGGATGCATTTGTGCCCGGAGAGAAAAAAATTTGTCCAACCCACCGTTGTTTTAACTTTAGGGATTCTTCTTTGGAAATATGCGTTTCTTGCAACATTGCTATATCACAGTTCAGAGATTTTAAATGAGAGAAAACTTTGAACCTTTTTACTGGATTTTGGATTCCATTCACGTTCCAAGATACAACTTTAATTTTTTTCATATCCATTAGAAAAAAAAAGGGGTCTATAATTTCCTCTCTATTCTTTTAAGGGTATGGAGCTTGCACTACACTTAGGGACGGGAAAAACAATAACACACATAACTACACAAATACCACATAGACAACAAAAATCATCCACAATAAGCAGATTAATTATTAACAATAAGATGAAAACAAGACTCATCTTCCGACCGTGAAAGTCGGGTGTAAGCGTAGTGTGACTAGTGACCAGATCATAACCTTTTATAGTAGGATTTCTCTCACAAAAAGAGATTTAACTAAATATCATGAAAATCCATACCATATACAATACGAAACACGCAAAATATATACAGGGGGTCTAATTAAACATTTATTTCAAAATAATTATTTCCCCTTATATAGCGTTTGCAGCATAATAGGACTAAACCAGAACTGATCTAAATTTGTGAGATCTAAATAGTCTGCCCCCCCTCCCCCAAAAAAAAGAAAAAAGGGGGGGAAGAAAGATGCGTATCCTACTCTACAGAAAACATAGCAAAAAGACCACTCAGAAAAATCCCAATGGGCTCTCACCCTACAACCGCTTCTGCAGTTCTTTGCGTGCCTCTTCAGTATTATTATAAACCATCTTTTCTCCGTCAATGGTGACAATCAGCCGGGCAGGGTACAGGACCCCGACCCTCATTTTCTTCTTTTTAAGATCTTCAATTATGTCATTATATTCAGCACGTTGTCTCCGAACCTCCGCTGATAGGTCCTGTCGGATAGTAAAGGGTCGGCCTTGCCACGAAAGGGCTCTTTCTTTCTTCACTGCCGCCAGAATATTCTGCTTATCACCCCATCTCATGAACAGCACAATGATGTGGGTCGCGGTGGGTCCTCCGGGTCCGATCGGGGCCGAGAAGCCCGGTGCGCCCGGTCCACTTCTGGTGTCGGCATATTCTCTCCAAGTATATATTGAAAAAGGCGACCTACAAATCCCATCAAATCATCTCCTTCGGCTCCTTCTTTCAAGCCCATAATTCTGCTGCGTGATTCTAGATAGTCTACCTGTTGGCAGAGAGATGAAACTTTCTTGGAAAGCTCCTTTATCAATATATTCTCTTTCCCGAAGTCGTCCTCCAAAGCACTTATGCGTTCTTCTACATCAGTAACTCTGTGTTTCACAGCATTAAAGTCCTTAGAAAAGGTCTTGATTGTAGAGTTGATCTCCTCTAGTTTAGAGTCCATTGAGGCAACGTGGTTCTGAAAGGCCTTTGTCAAACATTTTGCCCATGCAGGCGCCTCCTCATCTGTCTCTATGTCCGACAGGTGCATCGTCGTTGAGCTCATATTTGAGGGTTTATTAGCTTAACTTATGTATCTTGTTACCCGATCTTTAGACATCCGTTTGACAAATATTTTACTCTGTTCTTGCCAAAATGCTATTCAGTTGGTCTGTTTCGGAATATCTTCTTTAATCTCTGATCTGGTGAACACTTCACACTAAAGCGCCATGCTCACCTATCCGTGTCACGTGATCCTTGAGTTATATTCTCATGTGATAAATACAAATTATTACATGAGTGTGAGTGTTTGAGTGAGTGGAGAGAGGACGAAGATAATGATGAAATGTAAGAAAAGTGAACCTGTAAAGCAGATAAAAGTAAATAACGCTGGACTCTCATGTGTTTATGCTGCAGAGGAGCAGAAAAGCAGAAACACGCTGCTCTACATGAGGCAAAGTTTACGTGGTGAGAGATCAGAGGAGGCCGTTTCTAAAAACAGCAACAATCCCTCGGGATTAAGTTAAAGTCCCATTAGAACTGGGACCACAGTGGCAGCTTAGCTGCAACATTTCTACCTCGTTTCTGATGGGATTGAATTATCTTTGCCTGGTTTAGCAAAACAGAGCAATCGAAGAAAAGCAATCAATACAACTGTAAAAAGATTGCTGCATCTTGTCAACTTTATGGATTGTTCTGACAATAAAGGTTTACTGTCATTTCTTGACACTGCAGAACTCAGGGGATGTTGCAGTGTTGCTTTCACCAAGACCTCGGACGCCAAAAGGCAGCTTTGAGATGCGTCTAAAATAAAAGTCCAACAACTTTAGTAAGTCAGTGAAACAGGCGGAAACATTAAAACGCCACAGGACAAACTGGTGGAACCACCGGCCTTCAACGGATCAATAAGGCGATCTCTATCGTCAGAAAGGACGGCGAGGGTAAAGCTGTATTTCTGTCGCATGGACTCCAGAGAGATTTCAATGTGTTAACAGACAAGTTTAGATTTTTGTTGCTTCCCTGACAGAAAACTGTAGAAACACAGGAGCAGCTGATGGAAAAACCATCAGGCTGGTAAACATGCGGTTCCTCACCGTGCCGAATCCTGTCTTTGAACTGGCTGGCGTCACAGAAGCTCCATCCCTCTCCTCCTCTGTCCGTCACCACTTCTCCCTCTCCTCCTCCTCCTCCTCCGCTCAGCAGAGCGTTCATCAGGACCTGCAGAGAGAAATTCAGCTGTGAGTCTAAATCCTGCTCCTCATTCCACACATTAAACCTTTTCCATCCAGAAAATGTTCCCAAAAAATCAACTTTGACACAAATCATTGAAATTAAGAAAAAAATTTCCTGTTTTCCTTGTTTTGTAGCTCATTGTAGCATCAGATAATGTGAAAATGTTCCCCCGAGTCCTTCAGCCCTAATGCAAATCACATTATCTGGAATTACCTGAATGAAGTCATTCAAGACTGCTTTGCTGGTCATTTGACTGTTGATTCGATTGTTTCCACACAGGAAGTAAGGTCTGAGGTGATGCAGCAGCGAGTTCATGTCGGGTGAGTCGTCGCTGCCCTCCTTGCTGCTGTAAATACACTGACCACCCTGAAACACACAACACTCATCTTTCCTATAAAGTAGTAAATGCCTGCTACATCTTTACAACACAGACATTCAAAAAGGTCCCACTTTGAAGCTGGGACAGGGGACACTTCCCACCATTTGTTACTACGACAAATGCCTTGGGATTATAATATAATAATCTAACCCATTTAATAAGAGAGAGGGCAACACTGAATGTTTCTAATGATTGAAACAGGTATATCCATTCCACCTTATCAAACACTTTCAGCATTCAGCGAAAGGACTGAAGCTATATTTGTCTCATTTATTATATTATCTGTGATAGATGTCTGCATATTATCTGGAAGAGAGCCTTTTCTTAGGCTATCTTATAGACTCTAAGCAGCTTTGGAGCTGCTTGGAGGATATCTTAAAAGACCTTATAATACACAGCTGGGAGACGGTACCCCCCTGAGTACTCCCACCCTGCAGGGCCTGTATAGCCTTTTTTAACCTCCTCTAGTGAAACGTCTGTACTAATTTGGTCCTATTTCCTGTGTGATTTGGTTACTGAATAAAAAGAACAAATATCTTGAGTACTAAGTGTTGTCTGATTTATAAAGATTTCAATAACTGGATGATATACTGCAAATATTAGTTGGATAATATGTGGCAAATATAAGATTTATGTCCATGTCATCTGTTTTCAATTCACGTTTAATATTCTATATTCCTGGGATATTTGATTGAGTTTACCGCTGCTTTTTCTCTCTGTGCAAGAAATTTCTCTGCACTCTTCCCTTGTTATTCAAAATATTTCTGCTTGATTCAGAATAATACATTTGAATTTTTTCTGTAATATTAATTGTATTTTGATTATGGTTTGATAAGTTGGAGGAGATTGAAGTGGTCAGTTTGAGGGCAGTGCATATTTTCTATTTTTTTCAATGTCTATTTTCACAGTAAAAAATGTAAAATATGCCTTGAACAGAATTAATTTTCAGAGATGAACAGTGTTGAACCAGTCGACCTCTAATAATGGCCTTAAATGCACCCCACTGCAATGCTGTCTTTAACCCTGAGCATTCATTGCGCAGCCAAAAATTCCTCTTCTTTGATAAAATGAACTGCATGTTCACCCTAAGTCAGACATGAATTAAATCTCCACCTATTGGGCCAAAGTTTTGATGACTGCATGATCTGATAATTGAATGGTTCTTATTCTTGTTTGTTCAGTAGAGATCAGTGATTTTGAGATGAGAAAATGATCTGTTCTTCATACGAAGCATGTGAATGGGAGTAAGAAGTTCATTCCTTGTCTGAAGGATGTTATGACTTCCAGACATGTTCTTGACCTAACTCTTCTTCCATTGCATCAAAGGCTTTTCCTACCTGTGGGGATCATGTTTTGCCTCATGTATAGGTTTTAGCAATCGTAGGATCCCTAACATTGCTAAGTCCCCACACAATACTTCACATGAATACCTGAACTATGTGTTGTGTTGCAAATACTAGCAGATCAGCTGCTAGAACTCAAAACACTTGTTCAGCAGTCCCATGCCATTTACGACACATTTACATCTCAATGTTGTCCTCTATTCTGTTTTTGTTTTGAAGTAGTTGTTTTATTTATTTATTTTTTACTCGGCAGTTCACCAAAATTCTGCATCCTTCTTTTTAAAGGTTAGCTTAAAATGCCAAGCGTAGAAATAGTTTTTCTTGTGCACATTTATGGTTAGACAAGCTCATCATGCTCACATATTATTGTCTTTTTTGGAATGGCTCCAGGAGATTTTACAAGGAAAAGTTACAGATTAGCTACGTATTTCAAATTAAGATTTTTTTATTTTAATGCAAGAAACTTTATTATATGTTGATGCACATTTGCATGCAAAAAAACAGATTATTGTACATGCATGATGACATATAGATAGTATCAGCATTAAAAAGTGATAATGATGCATGTTATTTAAAAGCGCCGTGCAGTGCAGTATCCACTCTATACTTCTGTGTACTTACTTGTAAGTTGTTGCAATGAAAGACAGTGAAACATAAACACGCACAACAAAGTGGAAAGCAGAGTCATACTGTAACGTACCGTGTCATGGGAAAGGACCATAATCCCCTAGCCCGGCCACAGAAACCAGGCTTATTGTTTTTCTGACTTTTGTGTGTCTGCAGGCCTCCTGTGCCACAGCCATACACCCAGGGAGGTATCAACATGTCTGGGCAGCACCCCTCCTATTCACAACACTACGGCCCTCCACCCTCAATGCAGCAGGTAACCAACCAGATGACTGGGATGCAGATCACATCAGGACCCCCAACTGCTGCGGGGCCCGGCTACGGTAAACTCAGACTGTTACGCAGCTTGTTTATGTGGATGAAGAAATCCCTTAAAACTTATGTTCGGCGTTCTGTCATAAACTGTATAATTAAGCATCATCTCCCCGTTTTCTCTTTGTTCAGCTCCACCACACAGCTCCCAACCTCCCATCAGTACGACCTACTCTGCCGCACCGCAGCCTTCCTACACCCAAGCCCCTCCCCCCGCTTCCTCTGCTCCCACCCAGCCACCTCCTCCCAGTGGTCCTGCAGCTCCTCAGCAATACTACGGAGGCCCACCGCCTCCTTCTCAACATCCATTCAGCTCCTCTCTTCCCCCTACCTCTCAGCAGCAGTTCAGCTCCTCTCTTCCACCACCTCCTTCTCAGCAAACTTTTCCTCCCTCCTCCTTTTCTGGTCCTTTGCCTCCATCCAGCCAAGCTCCCGCCCCCCCGGTGTCGCAGTCCCAGCAGACCTTCCTTCCATCTCAGCCCCCTTTCTCCTCAGCACCTCCACCTGTTAGTCAGCCTTCCTTTTCAACAGGCCCACCTCCGCCTGCTCAAGGCTCCTTCCCACCTCAAGCACCCCCACATTCCTCTCAGCCGGGCTCTTTTCCGCCTCCCGGCCCTCCTCCCACCTCAGCTGCTTCGGGCCAGTACCCAGGCCCGATGCCACCCCAGCAACAGCAGCCCCCTCCATCCCAGCCGTCTCCCTATCACTCAGGGCCGCCTCCTCCCAGAGCTCAGATGCCTCCCACCTCAATGGCTCAGAGCAACCACCTGCCTCCAGGCCCACAGGGCCCACCAGGCCCTCCTGGACCCCTGCAGCAGCCTCCACCTCAGCCAGGCATGCAGGCAGGGTACCCTCCGCAACAGAATGGTGAGAAAACACCCTTTTAAATAGAAAATAAACAGATTACTGTTATTCTGGCTAAAACTCTGCTGTTTTTGTGTTGTTTCCAGGTGCGTTTGGGCAGGTAAGAAGCCCCCAGCCAGGTTACCCAGGTCCTTATCCTGGACAGCCAAACTATGGAGCTCCAGCTCCGGCACCAGCGCCCGCTCCACCTGCACAGAAAAGACTTGACCCAGATGCCATCCCCAGCCCGGTGAGCTGACCAGATACACATTCGTGTTGTTTTAGGTCTCAGCGCGTTCTGACCTCTTCATCTGAGAGGTGTCCCTTTACCACCTCCTGTTTTCCTTGTGGTCCAGTTTGAAATCATTTTGTATTCCTCATGAAACTATGTAATCAAAATTCCTCACTTGAGTAACACATTTCATTATGTGTCAGGTTTTTTTTAACAGATGTCAATCATAGAAAGATATAGGAATGTGAAAATAAACTTTTAGGCCAGTGCTGTGATCTAATTTATTATCCAATGGGTAATCTCAGTCTTTTCAAGACTTATAGATCCAGAAATGTGTTTCAATACAAGAAAAAAACAAGGCCTTTTCATTGCCTCAGCTTGTGTGACCCTGTTTCCCACTAACAGTGCATATTGATTTGACGTTGCTAATATATTTCCACTTTGTTTGTGACCTTCTGTAGCTGCTCATAAATGTGCAGCATGTTTTCCAGCCCGCTGGTCAGTTCAAACGTTCTTGCACTTGATTGTCAAACTCAACACCACTAATCTATAACTGATACTAGTGATCAGTGTCTGTCTGAATAACAACAACTCTTGCTGCTACTCAGCACAGTCCTGCAATGGTTTCTCTTCTCACACTCCTTTTTTTTATCTTTTCATTCTTTGTATTTATTTTGTCCTGTTGTGCACAATTTGCTGGACAAACTATTGAATGTAAAGCAAGCGTCTGACATGCCGGCTGTGCAGAAGTCCAGACATAGAATAGATCCAGATGCTATCCCCAGCCCAGTAAGTCTTTTGTGTGCCTGTCTATTCCTCTTTATCTTGTCCTTTTTGCCTGCTTGCACTCATGCTTTCTACACCTCCTCATTTGCTTCCTACCCCTCAAAACCTCCTATAGAGTCTCCTAGCCCTTTTCTAATGCCTCTTTAAACTAGAACTGATGGTCTTAGTTAGATACAGAGGTGGGATTTGGAGGGAAAAGTTGATGGGCCTTTTTAATGTCAATAAAGGTAGCCATAGAACTAGATCTGCTTCCTAGCATTAACTTTTGTCTGTCAAATACCACCATGTGATAAGAGCACTCTGCAGGACACCATTTGACCCCCAAAACCTGCTTAGGAAGCATTCAGAGAGCAAAGAAACTGGAGGTATTTATGAAGGTGTGTAGCTAACATCCCAAAACCAAATAATCTGGGATACCTTCAGATGTTTTTTTTGTTTTTTTCAGATCACTGGCCAGCTAATCATAGTCTTATCTCTGGAAACAAATGCTATATGAAATAGTCTGCTTTGAGTTTGAGAAGAAAATTGTTGCTATCGATCTGTCTTTGTATCAGACATGGAGCCATTGACCAGTGAATTTAACAGCAAGACTGAACTTGGGGGTGGCACTGAAAAAAAGGTGCCTGAAAGTGCATCTGGAAGTCATTAAGAGACATGTTGTTTGTTAGAAGACTGAAGTCTCACCTGTTGAATGGTCTTGCATCATCAACCTTCTCGTTCTTGACAGTTTTACCTAAAATGGCCCGACTATTTTTTTAGGATTATTTACAATTGCATTGAAATTATCATGGATACTTACATAACATAAAGAATATTCTCAGCATAATATGTTTTTCTATTTGATGCTACAATCTCCCTCAAAACACTGTAGATGTCATAACCGTCGTCTACTTCAGTGTTTGTATGTTTGTGGTTAGTTTATTCGCCAGTCATAGGGTAGCTAAGACAAGTCTCCTCCAGCTTTCATCTTTTCCCCTGCCCTGCATGCTTGATAGCAGCATCTGACCTACCTGCAGTTTCTCACACTGAAGGCATGCCTCTAAAATCCTGCCTTGTTTTCTCAGGATTTTATTTATTTGTGCTTTTCGCTGCATTTTTGAGAACAGCTTCGGCATGAATCTGCACCCTGCCTAGCCTTCGTTGTGAAACTAGCCTGCAGATGTTGAAGTTTTTAGGTTGCATGTGAAAGTCTTCCCTGCATGGGTGTTAAATGTTCCTCTTGTTTGTTTTTTTTTTACTTTTTGTTAAACATCCGCTGAGACACAATGTCACATGTACTTGTGTACAAAATGTATCTGCAGAGACCAAGAGCTAACCAGGGCATTTTCTTCCCTCCTTGTCTCCATTTAGATCCAGGTAATAGAGGATGACAAGGCTAAGACCACTGAGCCATTCACCACAGGGGTCAGAGGTCAAGCTCCGCCACTGGTTACCACCAACTTTCAGGTCAAAGATCAAGGTCTGTTCAACTTCTAAATATCCAGAGGTTATCAGAGGATATGTGTTTATTCAACTGGTCATTGATAAAACATAAATTAGATAAATTAAACTTGCTTAAATCTTATTTAATGGAATTATTGTGTTTTTTGTGAAGGGAATGCCAGTCCCAGGTTTGTTCGCTGTACGGCCTACAATGTGCCTTGCACATCCGATATGGCCAAGCAGTCTCAGGTGCCGCTGGCTGCCGTCATCAAGCCCCTCGCCACGCTGCCTCCTGATGAGGTGAGAATTTGCCTAGCTGTTACAACTTAGCACTTATCAAATAAAAGAAGTTATTAAAACCAAAAATAAAGGGTTCCTCGACATTTCAGCCTCTGTGCGTTCCACAGTGCAGCGCC
Organism: Craterocephalus marjoriae; assembly: GCA_037177095.1. NCBI lineage: Eukaryota > Metazoa > Chordata > Actinopteri > Atheriniformes > Atherinidae > Craterocephalus > Craterocephalus marjoriae. The sequence goes on along the minus strand of JBAJHY010000022.1, from coordinate 5,578,792 downwards.
ATCTTCTGCTATAACAGTCGGACAGTTTTTACTCACAGCCAGATTTGGTAGAAGATTAGTTTTTGTCGAATGGATAATCTGTCTGGCGACCAGAGGCAGGAGTGTCAGCATTTCCGATCCTGACCGCAGCTGATGTGAACAGGAATGATTTTAAGCTGAATCATTTGAGGAAAAATTTTTAATCAGTGCTAAAGAAAAATGGAAGTGCCATATGTCACTGTTTCAGCTATTCTAGCATCATGCAGGTTTTGGAAGGAGTCACTTTTGTTTTTAAAGCATATAAATCCTATTTGCCAGTCTAAGGTAACATTTTATCTGAACATCTTGTCAGACCCCTCCATACCTGGTGGACCACGGAGAGGGAGGTCCAATCCGCTGCAACCGGTGCAAAGCCTACATGTGTCCGTACATGCAGTTCATAGAGGGAGGCCGCCGCTTCCAGTGCGGGTTCTGCAGCTGCGTCACAGAGGGTGAGGTCATCTCATGCATGTTTTTTTTCTCCAACTTGGCTCACTGTATTGGTTTAATCCTCTTGTCCTTCCTGGACCTTTCCCACAGTACCGCCACATTATTTCCAGCATCTGGACCACACCGGTAAGAGGGTGGACTGCTATGACAGGCCGGAGCTGTCACTGGGCAGCTACGAGTTCCTCGCCACTGTCGACTATTGTAAGGTAAAATCGGAGATCAAAGCAGTTCATTTCTTTCTCTGTGAACCTACATTTATCCTCAGTAAGATCCTAGATTTAGTATCTGGAGAGTAATTAATCTGAATTATTCTGTTTGATTTAATATAATTTTAGTTTAACCTGGAATAAACCATAATGATGCGCTGTAGATAAACATAGTGATCATTAGAATAAGACAGTGTGTTACTGATAATATCGGCTGTCATTTACACTTGACTCGCATGTTTCTATCCCAATAGAACAATAAGCTTCCTCAGCCTCCAGCCTTCATCTTCCTTATCGATGTCTCCTACAATGCTGTGAAGAGCGGCATGGTCAGCATAGTCTGCCAGGAACTCAAGAGCCTCCTAGACCTCCTGCCAAGGTACTCAAACACTCACACGAACACGACTGGATGATGTAGAGAAGCAAAGAATAGAGGATGGAATAGAAAAGAAAAATGCTGGGCAGCTTAAAGAGTTTAGAAAAGAGGATAGAGGATGATTCTAAAGAAGATAAATGTTGGGGGAATGAT
>JBAJHY010000022.1:5519820-5532094 GCA_037177095.1 Craterocephalus marjoriae | reverse complement strand
AACACTTTGCAGCTCCTGCACTGTGTGGGGGATCCCTGATGGTAAAACCAGCTTCTCAATCCGGTCATCAATTATAACACGAAGCTTCGCTTCCATTTCTGGCAGCCTGGAATGATTGTGTGAGTATGGACTTTTTTTTCTTTTCATAAACCATAAGAGCAAGAAAACATTATTATAGAACTCAATGTGTCCTGAATGTGTATTTAGAACTATTCACCTTTGATTGGAATGAACCAGGATGAATGTTTTTACTGAGTCTAAACAGGGCCTTTGTTGTTATCCGCTGGTGATAAGTTCTCTTATCAGCTTCTTGTGCAACAAAAGTTGATTTTTTTCTTCTTTCCAAAGGGATAGATAATTTTAATTCAGCACACTGGTGATATAGAAGAGGAACTGTAGTTTGGGTAACATTTTAAACTTAGAGTAACATGGACATGCATTGTTTACTACAAACATTGTACTTTTTTCCATTTCATTCCTAATTTCGTTTTATATTCAAGAATGTATTTGTTCTGTATGATGTCCTGTCCTGAGAAAAAAATTGAAAAGATATATATCTATAATTTTTCTGAAGAGTATAATAATTTGGTAAAATGATTTCAAGTTAAATCACAATAAAATGCAGAAATCGATAATCAAAAATAGAGGAAATACAGGGATAAAATAAAGTACATATTAATGAATGATTGATAAATTATTAGACTAATAAACTAACTTGAAAAGTTAGTTCCATGCATACAGTTTCGAATTAAACCATTAATATATCAACTCATACATTAATTTCATGCGTCAATTTTTGCATCAATTATTCTTTTTTTTATTTCATTTTACCATATTTCATGGGATTATTCATTAATATTTTGAGCTGTTTGTGAAGTCAGAAGTGTAGCTGTGGATGATATAAAATAATGTTTTCCAAGGACTTTTGTTGCACCGGTCCTCTGTGGGACACTGATGGAAGACTGCAATAGTTTCTAGAGACACCAAATGAAGCAACTTAATATCCAGCACACAAAACACATTTTTCTTTAAAGTTGGTGATAATTTGTTCTAGATATTTTTTTTAAGAATTACATGGATTTTTTTTAAAAAATGTGATCATCAATAATATAGAGTCATTGGTAATTACCAATTAGACCTGAGAAAAGACAGCAGCACTGAGCTGTTCACACAGTGACAAATTGGTGAAGTATGACTTTTGTAATCCTGCAAATATTCATAGCACCACCACGTCAAGTTCAATGTTATGTGTTGTATCAGTCATATCCTTAAAACTAATATTTCCATCCAAATGGTAATCACTTGTTCCTTTTCTTGTGAGTCATGCTTAGTGAAAAAGTCAGTGTGTGCAACAATAAACATAACCTTGGCAAGCAGTAATGGGAGAGATTGATGGCAGGCAGACAGGCTTACAGATGAATATTTGTTTCTGGCTTTAGTATGGATTGACCAACACTTTCTTACCATACTATAGCTACTTTTGCATGACGCTGGAAACATTCCCTCAACCTTGCTGCCAACCTCTAGCAACTCTTAAATCTTCATGCCTAGTTTCAATATAGCTTATTATGCTAATAGATAGGGGATGTTTTATTTGTCACCATCTACAAGTTTTTGGTACTTTTAACGACAGCTTTAATGAGTTTCATATAGGCTATTTATGAAACATTTGAAACCACTTAAAGGGATACTCCGCCCTCAGAATGATGTGCCTTTACTCGCCCATTTGCTGATTGACAAGTTGGAACACTTTCTTGATATTCATCATGTAGCCGGAGATATCGGGAGGTTTACCATTTGGCTTTCCTGGGCTACAATGATGTTGAATAGAGCCGGGTGAAAAAAGTTCACAAAAACTTGTCAATATTCCTCCATACTGCTCATCCAGCGGAGCGCGTGCCGCGTCGGATGCATTGGCAGGCACGCGCATCCAGGAAGTAAACTGGCTAACGGTTTGGGCTCTAAAAATATACTAAATTATGTCATTGCGAGTAACTTGTGAACACTGCCGACACAGGACTGCATTGGACGAGCAGTATGGTGGAATATTCACAAGTTTTTGTGAACTTTTTTCACCAGACACCATTAACATCGTTGTAGCCGAGGCAAGGCAAATCATAAACCTCCTGATATCTCGGCTACATGACGAATATCAAGAAAGTGTTCCAACGTGTCAATCAGCATGAGGGTGAGTAAACAAATGAAGGCACATCATTCTGAGGGCGGAGTATTCCTTTAAAGCATGTATTTTGTTCTTAAATAATCATAATAGTCATGACCAAATTTCACATACAACAATATTTAGCATTGTACTTTTTGGCACCTGCTCCTAACAGCAAATCTATTTCTTGTTCATTTAATGCAACACTCTTGACCGAGTGGTTTTATTATCGTAATGTGGTACAACACGGCAAACATGATCCTGTGAGAAAGAGATGAAATAGATGCTCAAAAAGTCAAATAGCTTTGTGAATCTGTATATATCAGCTTGAGGTCCCGTAATGACAGTTTTTCATGCCTATTCATTTTCTAATCTAAATTTGTCTCTGTGGAATACCATTATTTTCAGATAATAATGACTGATGAGAAAATTACAACCCAAAAAGACATGCTTGGAAGCTTGGTGAGCCATTTTCCATTACAGAAAAGAGGGAATGGGATCGGGTGGGCGGGGGGTGGTGGTGGGTGAGGGGACGAGTGCTGCACATTTGGAACAATGATGTCATTGGTTTCTTGAGTGCCTCTGAAAGAGGTCATAACCCTGCGACCTGTTGAATGGGGACTTTGAGTTGACTTGTTAAGATTTACTTCTATGGTGTTATATATATTATATACATATATGTTATATATATATTAAAGGTCCTTATTTATCTCATGTATGGCAAAATTTGCTTTGGATGTAAAGATCAAAGTTATACAGCCTTATTTTCTGAACAGAAATAAAACTATTATAAATAAGCGATTTCTGTGTAATTGTCTTTATTGGCAAAACGGGGTGTTGAGAAAGACACTGGTAGGAGAAACCATCCACAAAAGTAAAAGAGGAAGCAAAAAGACGAGGCAAAGTTGGTTCTCAAGTTTTCTTCATTTTTTCCTTTTTTTTATTATTTTACAGCAGAAAGAATATAAAGCATTCAGAAAACATCTTCCATATTTTAAGGGCAATTCAAAACGTTTTGCATGGCTTCAGCAGCTGAAATCTCTTTTTTTTTGTTAAAACATATCCATCGAGTCAGTGACGCTTGTACATGCACAATTACAAAAATAAAACTTACAAACAAGAGAAGGGAAGAAAAAGGAGGAAAGCAAAACACAAATAGAAATGAAAAATAATACTTTTAAAAAAAACAATAACAAAGTGTGCGGATTTAAAGATGGTGTCGCGTCTCACCCGAAAGAAGCTAAGAATGTGCAGTCGTCTCGTAGGATGTTTGCAACTTTTTCATATGTGCGATAGTTATCGGAGTCCCTTTTTTCAAAGAAACCGATAATATTTCTCTTGCTCCTCTGTTAAATAAGAGCAACACGCGAGTGTTAAGAAAAGTGATACAGTTCTCTCCAACAATGTGCACTTCTGTTAAGTTACCAGACAGAAAAGGTGCATTCGCCACTTACATCGAGAGTATTAACCTCCTCCATTGAGTGCATCTCTTTGACTGGGTCGACCTGCTGCTGGCGAATGAAGTCAGCGATTGCTGTCACTGACCTCTGACCCCTGTACTCCCTCTTCATCATCATCCCATTGCGGAACAACTTCAGTGTCGGATACTTGGTGATGCGGTAGCGCTGAGCTATGTCCGCTAGACACAGAGGGAAAGGAGGAGTTAAGCAAAGAAAGATAAATCAATTGATGAAGAGCAAGAAGGAGAGTAAAAACACACGGGGATGGGTGGATGAAGGGGGGGGGCAGTGACAGAGATAGCAGCTAAACCGGAGTCTGAAAACACTACCCTCAGCCAGCTCCCAGCTCTGATCTCCCACATGAAAGAAGCCCCCCACCAAGAGTAAATATTCTCTGTGCACATAGTGTATGAGTGTGTGTGTGTGTGTGTGTGTGTGTGGGGCAGGTGTCAATCTCCCTGTGGGGTGTCTCTAAGCCTGCAGTCTTCACAGGAAGCAGCAGTTTTGTCATTAGTCTTCAAACAGTTTGCAGGTCATCAATAATTCTCTTTAATTTGGTTTATCTCAAAAGGCTGAAGCCGTCAGTTTATGTGTCTGTGCTTTGGTGTAACCGGCATCTTCGTGTGCATAGGTGCATCAAATACAGTAAAGGTACGCCGCCTAGCCAAAAAAAGAGGCACCACTTGGATTTAAGTAAGCAAATATGAACGAGCCGCTGATTGATAAATAATGCACGGGCAATTATCTTTCAGCTGGCAGCAAGTTATTTAACCCAATCTGATGCAAACAGTAGCTTCTCATTTCTTAAACAAAAATGTGCAGACATATCCTGTGGTCGCGGAAAAGATGTTAGTCGGTTTAAGAAGGGTTAGATAATTGGCATCAAGCAGAGAAAACTGATGCTGAAACTACTTAAATTGGGTTAAAAACTGTCCAACGTATTATTAGAAACTGGAAGATAGTGGAGAACCATCGTCTTTAAGGAAGAAATGTTGTCCTGAATGATTGTAATCATTGATCTTAAACCTTAGGTGATGTCAAATGGAAGAAAAATAAGAGTGGAACTCAGGGCAATGTTTAATAGTTAAAGTAAGAACATTTGGACATGCACACTGTGAAGGGAACTCAGGGGTTGGGATTGAACATGTGTGTAACAATAAGAAAACCACTAATCAGTGAGGCTATCTGGAGAAAAAGGCTTTAATTTGCTAGGGAGCATAAAAAGAGGACTGGAGCGATGGAAGAAGGTCACGTGGTCTGATGAGTCCACATTTACCCTGTTCCAGAGTGATGATGCATCAGGCAGATGAAATGATGCACCCATCATGCCTTGTGCCTACTGTACAAGCCTGTGGAAGCAGTCTATGGCCTGGGGTTGCTGCTGTTAGTCAGGTCTAGGTTCAGAAACATTATGTGAAGAACGAGGTCAGCTGACTACCTAAATATACTGAGTGAGCAGGTTATTCCATCCATGGATTGTGAAAGAGCAGTTCAGGGGGCATGAGACAACATTTTTATGCATGGATTGGACACCTCAGTCCAGACCTTAGGTTAACAGAATCTTTGGGACAGTGGTCAGATTCTTCCATTAGCAATGGAATAAAATAATAAATAAATAAAAATAGAAAAAAAACGAAACATTGCCACCTGGTGATCTCTCTGTTTCAGTATTTCTTCCACCAGTTCAACAGCTCGCTTTCTTTTCATGCTCACATAAATAAGATTGTCTGCTTATTAACATCTACGTTCCATTAATCCTCTCCGCCCCTCTGTTACCCCCACTGCTGTCATCCTGCTCAACAGTCTCGTCACTTCCGCCTCAACTATTCACTCCTCTTTTCACAGCATGCAAAAGTTTACTCAACAAGAAGTCGGACTCTGCTAAGGTAAGGTTGTCTCGTCACCTTTCCGCCTCATGTTCACATCCCCCCCTTTCTTTACTCTGTTTACCTCACCTCACACTTTTCTCTTTCTTTCAAGCAATCAGTTTTCATTCTGACGATTTTGTTTTCCAGGAGTCTTTTGGTCAGGCTAGCTCTATTTTTCCGTGCCTTAACCAAGGATTTCTGAACTTTCTGTGGCATGATTTTAGATTTCCCCCAAATTTCCCGTAGTCCCTTCACAGACAAAGAGCTTCTCCAGCTTAACCTAATTTTCTTCCAGTTCCAGTCAGTTTTTCGCCATTTTGATGTTTTTTTTCCCCTTTTCACCTGAAGTTTGTGTCAGTCAGACGTCAGCTGCTCACTTTCTGAGCAGCCTCCCATCAGCCTATGCTCTCTCCTCCTCCTCCTCCCACCTCCCTGTCTGTCTTCTCAGCCCCAGGGGTCTCTCTGTGCAGTTAAGTGGCACAGGCATAGAGAGTTAGTGAGGCAGTAAAAAGGATGATCTAGAGGCCATTCTGTGGCACTCACCCTCTCATTTATCCTGTTAGCTCTCAACAGCCCGGGAGCCTCGACCAACATTAGCCCCATTCCCGAAAAGGCGTGTAATTCGAATGCATCTGTGTGTATGTTTGTGTAGCTTTTGTGTTCACTTTGAGTGTTTGCGTTCTCGTCCCAGCCTTCTACCAACAACAGTAAGAACAGTATAGTGAGCGCCATCAATGCCCTGAAAGACACCAACATGGCAACCAACGCCCAGATGGTACAGTAGGCCGCCGCAGTGTCAGTTCCCGCCTCTCAGCTTTCCTGTAGCTCCAAGTTGTTGCATAGTAGCCCGACGTGCCTCATCCTCCATCATCATAGCTGCTTTTCATTTTTCATCCGCCATCCGGGAGGGGTTGCACGGTATCTTTCCCTGTACCAGCAGTTCCATCCGCTGGCTATTTTACCCCCCCTTCCCCTTCCACCAAGGTGCACATGTGTCGCTGAGCTGTGCGTGAAGCACTGTAGACACTCTTTGGAAATTATTAAAAGAATTTTGAACCTCAGGCTGTGTGCACCCGTGTAGATTTTAAGCAGCATGAACTTGTTGGTTGGACTACATCCCCCTAAAGTTGCACAGAAAGCTATAAAGGACAACTAAGACTGTTGATTTTAAGCAGTACTCAGTCTTCTACGTAATGACCCCTGTTTTCATACATGCACGCAGTCCCTAACACCCCCAACCTAACCCGCTCCACTCTTATCCTTTTATCATCTTAACAGTTTTCTTTGTCATCTCAAGTTTTTAACTCATCCATCAGTTTTTCTTTCTCTAACCTCTTTATCTTTATTAGCATCCCCACTGACATCCTGACCACACCGCCAAACTTAATCACGTGCTTTCATCCAATTTAGCATGTTTTGGTTTCATGGTGTTTTTCTAGCATGCATTGAATTACATTCTGTAGTGCTGTGGTTGGATTACAGCTTGCTTTGGAAGCACTTCTCAGCTGGTCTTGCAGGCCCCAAAAACGAAAACTGCTCTGCTTCTTTTTTTTTAAACATCATTTTTCAAAAGAACTGTGCACAGTCAAAATAGATCCTTTATTTATGTGGCTGCTGGGTTGTTGTTTTTTTAAGACACTTGATGTTTTAGTCAAATAGACTACAAATCTTTTCATCAGCGAAATCACTTTGTCGGATAATGAAAATCCGAATTAAACCCGATTAATCTCCCAGCCCCAAACCCAGGCGCTCTTTTGACTAATACAAGGGATGCAACTGCTGCTTAGGTGAGGCTGTGCGACGCTGTGGGCCTGGTTAAAATCCAGTTGAGAGGTGCTGTTTCGGAGCTGAAATGTCTGAGACTGACTCTTCTGTTCTGCGTTGCAGGAGTCTCAGAGCACAGTGGTGCACAACCCTCCAGACGGGGTCAAGGTGAGGTTTTTGTTTTGTCCCGTCTGATGGTCCCAGATCCCGAACATTGGGCGTTTCTGTCAAACAGAGTCCCGGATCGTGTCTGTGTCGGTTTCAGTCTGTTTCTGTTCTTCCCTCTGCCGCAGGGATCAACGGAGAGCAACGCCACCAACGACGAGGAGGAAATGAAAGGTAGGAAAGGTACTCGGGTGTTTCCTTCCCTTTTCCTTGCTCTTATCCGCTCTCTCTTTCTGTCTCCCATCAGTGAAGTGTGTGTATTTGACTGTTGTGATTGGCAGCCGTGCTGAGATGCAACACGTGTCTCTCACACTTTTGACTGTGTGCCTGTCGTGTGTGCGTGTACGTATGTGCGTTTGTATTTATCGTGTGTCCGGCTGCGTTTTGTGTGTGTGTTCTAGCGGACAGTTCGGCGCTGAGTCAGAGCAGCGCCGCCGAGGAGATGCCCCCTCTTCTGCCCTCACCTCAAAGCTCACCTGCCAGTAAGTTTATCCATGGCAACCAGAAACTGTACGGTCGCCCCTGGCAAGGACCTAACACCCCCCCCCCACACCCACCCATCCCCCCTCACCCACCTTGGCTTCTTGTGGTCACTGTAACTTACTTTTTACATCTGAGCTCCCCCTTCACTGTGATCCACCGAGCTGGTTTTTGAGGGTTCCCACTGGTTTCAGATTCATGGAGTTTAGTTTTTAGGTTTTATTTATTTCTTTATTTTCCTGTTTCGGTACCAGATTCAGGGAGATCCGTAAACTCAGAACATCGCAGATCCCATCCTGATCCGTTTTAGGCATAATTACAGTTTATTACAACTTTGATCTTTTTCGTTGCTATACTTGTATCTGAAAACGAAGGAAGAAGGCAGGGCAAGTTTATTTGTTTTGGACTTTTTCCGGTTCAAGACAAGTCAGTGTGCTTTATGTAAATCAGTAAAAGTATAAAAAGCAAGTAAAGAAATGCAATAAAATCATTTGAACACACCAACACACATAACCACACACAAAAAGTGTGAAAATGAAATAAAATCATTAAAAATATTAAAAGCAAGATAAAAGTTACCGTGTAGATAAGATTAAACCATTACAAGTTAATGAAGGGCCACCGCTCTCCAAGGAAACAAATAAATGTAGATTTACAAATTAATTTCACAGAAATTAAATACATAGTAGAAAAGCAAACAAACATCCAAACATACAACTCAGAATCACTCTCAGTCCTCTCTTCTGTAGCTCCACGGTCGACTCCCGTCATGGATGCACTCTATGAAGCCAAACCACGTAAGACCTCAGGAAGAGAAACTTTTTTCCAAAACAATAAAGAAAAATCAAAACTTCTGATGGAAAATGATATAGTGTCACTATTTATGAACTATTTTACCTTAGCGTGAGGGCTACTGCATGGCGCTCTCACTGGGATTTTTAAGCACAAGTCTGCACTTCTGTCTTTTGCTCCAGAAAGTTGCGTCCTCACATCAAGCTCTCCTTACAAAGAGAACATTAACATTTCAGTGACACATATCTATTTATCCATCCTTTTCCTTAAATCTTAAATTTTCTTTGAAAAAATTAAAGGTACAGTGTAGAAATTATCAACATGTAGCAGTTATGAATGGGGATAATTAATCAACCATCGAATAACCGATGGTTAAGATTTTAAATTATGTTTTAATCGATTCATCAAATGCAGACTGTTGCTGAAGTTGTATATAAGTGCATATTTTCCAGTATAACCACTGAAAGAATCCCATTTGACTGCCAAAAGAGTCGTTCATCTCTTAATATATATTTAAATAAGGAAAACACACTAGGTTTTTTCAACTTCATCTTACATTTTAATGTAGCAATAGTAATGATTTATCTATAACTGATTGCAAATTGTCCTGATAATCTATGAAGGAAATTAATTATTAAATTAATCTACCTGAAGTGGCACTAAGAATCAAAGTGTTTTGCTGAATTTGGTCGGGAAACTGTGGCGCACTTGAAGGGAGAGTAAGGAAAACGTGTGGAAATGGCTTAAAGAAGCCGTTGGCGTCTAATGGGCAACATCGTTTCTGAACCTGACCGCAGCCTTTCTCCGCTTGTTTCAGATCGAAGCAAATATGTTTTGCGTGATAAAAAGTTGTAATAAACTGTTATTTCAACTAACTTTTTTTTTGTTTGACACATAAAGCTCAGATGTTCATTAGCTGCTGAAAACTCGCCAACCTTGCTTCCCTCTATTCTAACCATGTATCTCAGCCTAATTATGGAAAGTAAAAGAGAAAAGTTGCAGAACTTTTTATCAGCACCACTGTGGGAACCCTGAAATCTGTGTGCAAGTGTGAGTGTGTGTTTTATCTTGGTGACCACTGCATATGCCCTCCTGATGTTACGGCTCCGGCTGGAGGAAGCCAGCCAATCAAGTCACCTGATGTGGAGGGGCCCTGCTTGCCCCTCTTACTCTCCTGGAGGCGCACCATTCTGCATCTCCTTCTCCTCCTTTTTCCTCTAATTCTCTCTGATAGACCACTCTTTCCCTCCTCTGTACTCTTCAGGCTTTGCCTTAATCTTCAGCTTCCTGTGTTGACAGACACACCTGCACTAAAGGAGCGTCGGCTCTCCTCCCCCTCTTCACTCCTCTCCTGTTGTCCACTCCTCTTGCTAAGTTTTCCCACAGGCACAACATGAGCTAATTATGAGCAATGTCTTCGATCTTTTTGCTTGCTGCTGCAGTTCATCAGAGGAAGCTTTGTTAATCTATAGAAGCATTAAGAGGAGAGTAGATGTGAGCAGAGCGGACAGGGAAATGAGTTTCACATCTCGCATCATCTCGCTTCCAGCTACCATCATGTCATGTTTCCCATCTGTGTGTGTGTTGTGAACCCGCATCACTTCCCGTCTCTTGGTTTGTTTCTTTACCAAACTCTCACCCGCATCTGCTTCATTTTACCGCGTGAACGTGCATGTCGTGTGTGTGTGTTGTGTGTTGTGTGTGTGGCTATGTGGGGGTGTGTTTGGCATGCTTGCCCAAGTCTTTATGTTCCTTAATCAGTGATTATCACTCCGCAAACCGGTCAGTGTGCAGAATTATAGTAAGGCTCCACATTTTATCACCGGTAACAGTACTGGTGTTGTAACAGTGGAAAAGGTAATAAGTTAGATTACCCGTTCCTGAAAAACATCATTAGTAATGTTATTATCCCATCAATGCTGATCTGCACCTCACAAGAGAAGGTACTGAGTAATGGAAGGCAGGATCTACCACAGGACCCCTTTATGCTTAACAAATATCCATGAGACAGTCTGGATGTAGCAGGATGTAGGGGCACAATCACACCTGCACAGTTTGGTTCACTTTTTTGGTGGGAAAGACCCTGGAAAGTAGCAGCCACCCCAGGGCCTGCATACCAGCCAGCCCACCACAGGGGTGACCATGTGACCACCCAGACGACGGCAGAGGAAGGCCCAAGCCAAAGTGGCTTGCATCCATGGAGCACAGGCCACAGGAGGCTAGGGATAACAGCCTCAGGCCCCACCGGGCCCCAGCAGCACAGAGACAGGCCAGGTCCCCACAAGCCTGAAAGCCAGCCATTCACCAAGCCAGAGGCCCCACCCAACACCTGGGACACCTTATGTTGTTCAAGCAGCAAACAGGATTATTAAACTATTTCCTTAATAATCTGCTTTTATATCAACAGAAGAGCTAAAGTGTGTGTGCTTACTCAGGCGCACACACATCTTTATATACAGTATTTCCCTGTCTTACACACAAACTCTCTTGACATCTTGTTAATCCAACTCAGACCTGCTCTTAAGCACCATTTTCATCTCTCTTTCACAGACTCGCTAGTAAGAAAAAGTGTACACTCTGATGTAGGAGGAACATTAATGCAGCTCTGACTCCCTGAAAGCACTCGCCACTTTCCAGTCAAAGCTGAGCAACAGGTTAATGTAACTACACTGCCTGTAAATCAACATGAAGTCATCAAGACAAAACAGTCCCGCTGAAACTGTCCCTGCGAGCGACTGCTGATCAGTACTCGGCACACAGTGATCAGTTTCCCCTGAGGATGATGTGTTTGACCTGGGGGTTTTAGTATCAGGGCAACAATTCTGTTTGGTTTGATTATCTCTGCCAAATGTGTCATTAAGTGTGAAAAGGAAAGCCATTTTTCTTCAAAATAAACAACGTATTGCTTGTTTCTGTTTTGATTGCCTCCCCCATCCTCCTCCAGATGCAGAAGAGAAGATAATTACTAAGTGGACTCATATAAAGCACTTACTGTACACAGAGTGCATTGATGCAGTGCCATCATGGCAATGATCGGACCAAGAGCTTATATTCAGCGAAAAAACATGCATTTGAATTTGTGAAAGATGCATATATCATTAGAGAAAGACATGAGTGTTCTCACGGTTGTTTTCTGAAAGGGCCGCAAAAATGAAAAGAGAAATGCATTAATAGTGCTTAAATAGACAACTTTAATTGCAGTATCAAAGAAATAACAGTAACTAATGGTGACATGCTGTGTTCCTCCAGTAATCTTGATACAATCTTGATTGATTTAAAGAATCATCTGAGAAAAGTACTCCAGTAAGATCTGTTTAGATTACGAGCACAGGTGGAGGTATGTTTGAAGTTTGGAATTTAAGTAATGTGTTGTTGCAGATAATGGATTTACTGGTTTGAGTGTGTGATTCCCCATCTGGGATTGGCTGCATGTTCCTCTCATTTGATTATGTTTAAGAAAGTTAGAACTATGAAACAAACAAAAATTGCTAATTAGGTTAAGGAATTAAAAATCTAGATAAAGTCAGATCTTCATACAAAAGGGAAGATTTTAAATGAAAATGTCTCATGTTAAAGAGGAAACA
>JBAJHY010000022.1:3892031-3904683 GCA_037177095.1 Craterocephalus marjoriae | reverse complement strand
TCCCTTTCAAATATACCTCCTTGGAGATTTATCACCATGCCCTTGAGCATTTCCTACTGCAGATAAGAAATCTTCACTGGCATAAGGTAGATAAGAAATACCTTAGAGCACCTGCTCTGAGAAAAAAGAGCAGTCAGCTCCTGCCGTTCCTACCTGTTAACGTTACACTCCATCCTCCCGTCCGCTACCACAATTAGCTCACCTTTCAGTCTAACAGTCCTTCTCGGCCTGCCGGCCCAGGCAGCAGATGTTCACGCAGACATGCTTGATCCAAGATGATTGGCCGTAATTATAGGCTGTAAGCTGATAGTGGGGAATAGGGAGCTTATTGAGATGTCAGTCCTCCCAGTGTTTATGAATGCATTCAGGCCCTGTCACAGGTACAGCCCCAACAGCATGTGGGCTGACGGAGTGAGGGAAGGCAACTGTGATTTGAACAGGAACACCTGGAGAGGGGACGGGGTTAAACAGTGAGGGGTTTGTAATTGTGTAGGGGTATTGGATGAGGATGGTGTTACAGCTGTTATCTGTTAGGAAACTTTTTTTTAAAAATCATAGAAACTTTCAGATGCCAATATAAGAAGTTTAGATGTTTGTTTGAATCTGAAATGCATATTTAAAAAAAAAAAAAACTCTCTTCCATCTAAATGAAGCAGGTTGGTGTGTGAGGAAATTAGCATATTTTGCTTCTTGCTGAGTTAGATTGAAGGATGAGCTCCTGTGTCCATCTGAAGGCTGCAGAGAAAAAAGATTGATTGTCCTGTTTCTGAGAGGAAAAGACTTTGAATTTGTGTGAGCATTTATCTTTTTTTCCCCCAAAATTTTGTCCATAACCAAAAAACTGTCCATGCATCCATCTTCTGCCGCTTATCAGAGGTTGGGTTGCAGTTTAAACAGAGACTCCCTTCTCCCACAGCCGCTTCTTCCTGCTTATCCGGGGGAATTCCAGCGTTCCCAGGAGTCATAGTCCCTTCAGCGTGTCCTGGGTCTTTTCTCCTGGTAAGCATCCTAACCGGATGTCCAAGCCGCCTCACCTGGAGCAGCGAGTCTACTCTGAGTCCCTTCTGGATGATGGAGATTATCTCTTAGGGAGAGTCAATATGAAAGAAACACGTTTCAGCCCCTTGTGATGACGGTCGCCTTATTTTGGTCACTATATGTACAACTTATGGCCACACTGTAGGTGACCGCAGGCATGTAGCTCAACCTGTAAAACAAAAGCATTGCGTTGGGCTCAGCTCCTTTGCAGGATCGGGGAGTCATGCAGAGTCTGAATCACTCTGATCCACCTGTCCATCTACTGCTCCATTCTTCCCATAGTCACTAGTAAGACCCCTAGATACCTAAAGTCCTCCACTTGGTGCAGAATCTCTTTCCCAGACACCCCGAAAGAGCACCCCAAATGATCCGAGAGCTCAGTTCGATGTGACCCCCTCATGAAGTGCTCCGGGAGCAAAGGGTAGCAGGCCCTCTGATAAGGCCTGTTTGGCTCCTGTACAGACAGTTTTATGGTTCTAGGTTGGATCTGACTTCCTGCTGGAAACATTGTTGACACTTTGCTGTTTCCTTTAGGCTTGCAACTTTCATCTCACCTTTGGATTAACCAACATCGTATTTTGGCACTGGACTGAATAACTTTACTCCTAAATGTGAAACAAACCTGACAACATCAGGTGTTTTCAGTTTTCATCCATATAGATCGATCGGGATCATTGCCACAAAAGTAACTCTGGAATTTCTCAAAATCTCATCAACAGATAAGAAATCATAAGTGTAATCATTGCTGTAACCCTTTATATTTGCAATAGCCAAAACAATCAAAGTTGGAATGATCAGCAGGTCAAGCTGCATTCCTATTGGTTTGTTGAAAACATGGGTCACTATCATGTTGACTTTCTGGCACCATCAAAGCAGCTGAAACACAGATAAACCTGAAAAATCCTGGGATATAATCTACTGAACTTCAGCAGATGAATTGAACTAAAATGGCATTTGTTTTGAAGTAAAGAAAGTTAATGTCTAGAAATGAGATCTAAGATATTAAAAGTACTACTTTTATCTCCTGTGTGCACTTTTATCTAACACACAGGATGAATTCTGTTTTCTTATCGAACCCTTAGCAACAAATGGAAAAAACACACTGCTCCAATTTTGACTCTTCTTCTATGTTTTCATCTCTGTTCTGAAGGTTCAGTAAATTCTTGGCTTCCTTCTGGTGTGTCACCACCAGAAATACGTTTATTTCAATGAGACTTGATCCCAGCAGGACGGAAGAAAAAGAGAGAGGAGGAAAGAAAAGTCTTCTCCAGAGAGCCATATTTGCCACCAGCTTACAGAATTAATCACTGGCTCGTTACAGTCTCTTTAGACTCCAAACAAAACAAATTCAACTAAATGACTTCAGTGACTTTGTCAGCATGGAAAGAAAAAGAAAATCTCGGGAGAAGAGGAGAGAGAAACGAAGGAGAGGGGGAGAAAATCAGAGAGAGCTGTATGTTAGGAGGCACCTAATTGTCTACTGCAGCATGTAATGACAAGCTTACTTCACATCAATCTTTCATTATTAAGAGCTATTTCCGTCTTGATGCAAAGGGCAAAAAGATTCATCTCAAGGATGGAGCTGAATTAAGAGAGAGACGCTGGTCTGTCCATCGCCTCAACAGGAAGACACAAAGAACGATGAGCGTAGATTCATAACTACTAGGGTGAAAAGCCAGATGTTATGTGTGTGGCTTTACCAACCAACATTTAGTGTGATATTCCTTTTTTTTATCTACAGTATATAATACAGATAAACAAGCAGAATTTTAAACTGTTAAAGGTTAACACACTTTTTAAAATCTAATCAAAGGAAGTAAAATAAAAAATACTGACTTTATAATTTCTTAATGCATGCATCTTTATATTCAAAACAAAAAGATAGTTATCTTTTCTCAAATCAACTTCCAAAGTTCTTTGTGTGGATCTTAGCTTTGAGAACACCGCCCCCTATCTTTAAAAACTATACAGCATCCACTTGTGCAGGAGTCGCATATAATGTACAGCTGTAGAAACCAAAATGATAAATGGCAGAGGAGAGGGGAAGCTCAAAGAGAAAGTTGGAATTAAAACTCATGCTTCATTATCAATGTATTGCATATTGCATTGGCCCATTCATCAGCTATTAGCGTGAATCAGTGAAACATTGAAATTGCTGTGAATGGCTGAGAATGAGTGAGCTGGGCACTGTGCCAAGGCAGGTCGGACGTGGAGATGAGGAGGAGAAAGGATCAAGAGTGGGTAAATACAGAGAGAGGGAGAGGCGTCTGTGTGGATTTGACTCATCTCCATCCTCCTAATAACCCCACTGGATAAAATATGCTTTGAGTGGAGATGATTACCTCTTTATCGCTGTTCTCTATATTTATCCCCCTCCCTCCCCTTCCTCTCTTCCTCTCTGCAGCATGTAGCTCCTTTCTGTCTCTCATCCTCTCTGTACCCTGGAATATAAGCCTCAGTCTCAGTGATGCAGTTCACTTCTCAGAAGTCCTGAGGAGATTAACACTTTGAACTTGTGCGACTTTCTTAAACACTTTCTTAACTTTTAAAGGTAAAGTACGTCAGATGACTCATGGGTTAATTCGTAGAGTAAGGGAAACAAAGTGAAAAAAAAAATTTGGCATGATTCCGAGCGACCAATGTGATGCAAAATAATTTTGTCTAAGATGCTTACTTTGTTCCTGCTTTGTGGAAGTTGTGCTGTACACTGGTACAGGTATACAAAAATGCGAAAGAAAGAAGAAAATGTATAAATATTTTATATGTATATTATTAAATTTGATACATTATTTATATTTTTCATCAGTGAAGACACAATGCATTTTAACGTGTTTTGAACGTGTTTAACGTGCTACATGGAAGTTCGGCACCCCCAATGATTCAGCATCTTTACTGCAGACTCTTCTCTCTCCAGCTTGTAAAAGTCTAACCAATGTTGTTTATTGTCTTATCTCTTGCTCAGTCACTATCTTCATCTCTCTTTTTCACCCTCTGTTCCTGTGATAATGTGCTTTTGTGTTTCGTGCTGAATCAGCCATGGCATGAGTATAAAATTGTGTTGATATCCAGCTGCTGATGTGGGACACAGTGCCATAAAGCAAAACACAACAGTTGAGTGAAACCCTGCATGGGCTGGACAGAAAAAGTTGTGATGTGTGGTTTCTCAGCCTTGGAAAGCTGCAGGGCAGCGGCAGGATTGTGCATGATGAATGCAGTGTGGCATCAAAACAAATCAGGACAGAGTTTTGAGGTTGCTTAGAAGAGTCCCACCAGGATTTTGCAGTGTTTTTGTTTTGCTGTTTCTTTTTGTGATTGTTGTCACTTAAACTCCCTTCGTGGGGTTTTTAGTGTTTTCTGGTGTTTTGCAGCAGAAAAATGTTTGTTAATTGACGACATTTGTCTTCCACAGCAAAGTTGCACACAGTAACAACTTAAAGTAACTTTCATGGTCCGCCCCGGGAAAGAACTATTAGATTCCTTTTTATTTGACAGGAAAAACTTGCCAGAGAGAGACGAGGTGACATGTAGCAACAAACCCCCAGCTGGGATTCAAAGCGGCTCCAACTGCTTCGAGCGGGCCATGTTCTCTGAACTAGTTCTGTAAAATCCCTCCCTGAACACTGAGAAAGTGTCATTTCGTTCAGACGGCAGATGCGACACAATTCTCCTGCAGATGTCGAAATATTTTTTCCTTCTAAATTAACTATGTAGAACAGGAAGTCAGTATGTTAGAAAAGTAACAGAGTCAGCATTAAACCATACTGGTAATGTTAAATAACCAAAATCTAAGAATAAGTAGTATAAAATGAGAATCAAAATAAAATGATAAGTATATAATCAAAAAGGGGACAACAGATCAATGTTCGTTATTTATCAGAAATCAGAAGTAAACTTGATGATATGAACATCTTTTAGGTAAATCTGAGAAATCCTGAGATTTGAAGCGACTGGACTAAATTTGCAGACATTCAGAATTTCCAAGGATTAGCATTTTAACTCAAACCTCAGTATTTTAGAAGCTGTAACCAAGCAACACCCCAAGTGAAAAATAGAAAAATTAAAGATAGGACACAAAATTCAGTCTCTAAGTCTAAGCTGAAGACTCCTGAGGAAGCTGACAGTAAGAACATCGTGTTTCAGTATAAGCCAGGGGTGGCAATCTCCTGGCCTCAAGGGCCTCAGTCTGTCAATGTTTCTCTGCTCCAACACACCTGACTCAACTCAATGAGTCTTTGTGCCGCATTTCATGGGCTGTCAGATCCATTTAATTTGAGTCAGACTTT
This sequence comes from Craterocephalus marjoriae, assembly GCA_037177095.1. Classification (NCBI taxonomy): domain Eukaryota; kingdom Metazoa; phylum Chordata; class Actinopteri; order Atheriniformes; family Atherinidae; genus Craterocephalus; species Craterocephalus marjoriae. The sequence goes on along the minus strand of JBAJHY010000022.1, from coordinate 3,899,362 downwards.
GGGAATGCCTGATCTAAGCTTCATCCAGGAAATATACTGTAGATCTGTTTAAAAATGTTGCTAATCACAGGAATGTGTCTCACTTCATCAGAGAGAAAAATGAAAGAAACTAAAGTTTCCTGGTCACATCAAGTGGCATCAGGATTTAGCTCATGATAAGGAGAACTCCCTGCATTTACTAAAAAGTTTTTTAATTTAACCTCCAAAGTTGCAGGCGCAGTATTTCCCACAGCACCGTCATTCTTTACATCTTCATAATTTACGGAGGCATGCAACCCCTGATTTTACAGCCGAGCCGGTGTTGTGTTTTTGCACTACTGTACAGCGCCGAGCTGTGCGGCGGCGGCCTGGGATCCCGTTTGTATGAGCAGATCGTTGGGCAGAGACTGTTTTCCCAGCTGTCTCAGGCACGCCAGGCATGAGAGAACGACGGAGGAGTGACGGATCCGTATCCCTGAGGATTAGCATGCAGAAGACATCCTGGTGTTGAGCAGGAGCGGATTTAAAAAGCACTTTACTGATAATAATGCTGCTCTTAAGTTGGGAGGAAGAGTTGCAGGAAGAGGGCCTTTTTGGGGGAAGAAAACTGTGCCGCCGGAGAAAAGAAAACAACCTCATCCCTGCTCTCTTTGAACTAGGAACCACCTGCTACCTCTTAAAACAACTTGTCTGGCTTTTTATTATTTTTCTGCTCACCGCTCTAACATATGCTCACATGGCAAAATGCTTTATGTGCTCCTCAAAGGAATTTTGTAGATTTTTTTTTTCACAGGGTCATATCTTCTATGTTAAAAAGTTATTTTGTTTGCATAAAGACCAGCGGATCTAGTGCGTACACTCATGGGTAGTTATTTAAACAGGAATTTGGCAAAATGAGACACTGTAGGCATTGAAAGAAATGAAAATATATCTAACAAAGTTACATCAGCTTGTTTCATCTTTTAATGCTGATCCGTCAGCTTGAAATTTCAAATAACCTCTTTTTTATTATTGAGAAAAGTTTGTTTTCAAAGCACTAAGTTGTGCTTGTCTCGACATCTTAATCAGCGATGATGCGCAGGCTGCCGGTGAGAGATATGTTCATCTGTTACATTCATCTCCGCAGGCATCAAAAGCCTCCGACAGCAGCCTCCGTCACGCCACAGGTGGAGGATACGCTGTGAAACCGCGCCATTGTCATCCTTCCATACCATCTGCTTCACTTTCTCCAGCCCCCCCCTTCCAATTCCACTTGTTGTCGTCACCGAGCAGCAACAATGGGCTGTCACCTTCTAATGAACCCTGAGGGTGCAGAGCACTGATTTAAAGTCCCATTACCGTCACAAAGCTGAGCGACTGCAGGAATGATGACTGAGGTGCGGCGCTTTGCCGCCTCCCAGCACAGATGGTGCTTTTTCACACATTCAGTGTTAGCTAGTAAACTGCAGGGAGACTGTTGGACAACAACGCTGACAGTGTGTGGCGCAACAGATTGCTGGTGTTTTGTTTTTTGTTTTTTTACTTCTCTGATTCTCCTCCCTCTGGTCAGTAAACATATCTGGGAATCTGTTTGGTTCATATCTGAAAACAGAACTAAAGTGGTAATAATCTGCACCACTGGAGTGGAAAATGAAAACCTCAATTAGAATGACTCCCTTTTTAAAAAGGACATGCTGGTACGTCATAAGCGTGCACAAACCCTTGTAGTCCCGGGAATAAAGGAAACAATCAAACATGACTTCTGCTGGGGATGGTTGTGTCGGGTCTGCTTGTCCAAACTGCCCCACGTCCTCGCTCGCTCCATGCGAGCTGTTATTGAAAAGGCGGCGAGCAGCGTGAGGCCGGAGCGGCCGTGTCTGCCCGCCTCACATGGCTCTTTTCATCTCTCCATGCTGCATTATGGCAGGTCACAGGGTGAAGGGCACCACAGTGGCAAAGCATGCTGGGATACACGGACTGTGACTCACTCTCCCAGTGGCGCTTGCAGCCGCTGAGGGTCGATGGTACGTGTTGCTAGGGTACGCTGGCAGCTGCTTCAGCTCTGCGGTAACCGGCTTAAACAGCATTAGTTCTGGCCAGACCCCGGTAGGATGTTAATCAGCACCTGCATTTTAATTCTCTCTCTGTATTCAACTATACGGCTGGATGAAATATGACGTCGTTAGAAGAGTTTAATGCTTTAGTGGGACATGAGCGGTGTGATGGACCGTTCTGATGTAGCATGACTTCCCGCTGTGGTAATTCTTTCTTTTTGTAATCCAGGAGAGAAGACTCGGGGCAGGGGATGTGCAATTAGGTGTTTTTTTTATGTCTGCCTATTTGTTACATGAAATTTAAAAAATTGAGAAGCAAATGCAAAGAAAAGTTTTATAATGGGAAGTAGAGCAGGCACTTTAGAGTCCATCTTCTGATGCATGACTCATGGTGCTGCCTTCTTCTTCAGCTTCAGCTAAACTGATACCGTGCTGGAGCATCCCTGCCTTGATGGCCTCAATTCCAGGCTAATACAAAGAAAAAACTAAAAAAAAGTCACATTTTAGCTCAACTAAATCTTTTGGATTTCAGCCCGTCTGTGATGGACAGGCAGCATGTGGATTCTAACAGAAAACATCCAGGGATTACTGATGCAGCGCTTAACGCATCAGTCAGCCTCCAGGACGAGGAAACGTTTGATCAAACACAATCTCATGTCTCATTCCTGCTCAGCTTTTATTAGACTTTATGGAATCGTGTTGGAAAGCACGGAAACGTGTTGCATTATCCAGTGTAAGAGCTAATTTGTTGAAAAACTTGATGGTTTACACTTCATATGTTTTAAAGTAAAACATATGTCTTTTATAAAGCTTATATTTAATTCACCATTTACTTACCCTGTTTTAATGCACTTGTTTATTTTAATCTTTCACTCGTACATCTTTCAGTGCTATGGATATTTTAACTTACAAGCTGTTTTTATGCATTTGTTTTGTTGTTTTATACTTTTGCAGAGCACTATGTGATTCACTTGTGTTTGAAAGGTGCTATACTGTATAAATAAAGCTGATTATGTTTAGTTCTATATTTTTTAACTAGTATCTTATACATCTTATCATCAACCACATACACCTTATTTAAAACACCCTTTAAAATGGCCAAAGCAAGACTTCGTGCTGACAAGTAAAATCATGACACAAATATACAATTACAAAAAATCAATGCTGTCAGTTTTCTGTTTGGTTAAACTTTTTGCTTTCATGGCCGTTTCTTGCTTTTCGTGGTACATTTATAACATTTTCTGGCTCTGAATCCTACTTGCCTGCTTTCTTCTTAGCAGGTATTGGCTCTAATTTTGATTATGAAGAGTGATCTTGTGTTTTATTTAACAGGAACTTGCGGGATAAGGCTAAAGAAAGAAGAACCAGATCTGGACTAAAGTTTTAGTCATGTAAAAGGTGTACACACTCAATCAGTCAAGCTGCCTGGCACCAAATCCCCTGTTTCAATCCAAAGATTTACACAGGACGTACATTTAACAGACCTCTCAGATACGTTTGCTCTATCAAATCAAGAAAAAAAAAACAAAAAAAACATGTTTTTTACATTCAAAGTCAGCATTCAGAACTACTCACATGCAAACTGGACTTTTGCCTTCCTGCTGCATTGTACTTGCTGTACAAGTCCCAAAAGCGTTGGAAAACCACCCGTCGTCGTGTGTGGCTTCCTGAAGTCCTCCGGAGATGCAAAGAGCTGGGGGAATTTCACTGTCTCCTCCACCAGGAGCTCCATCTGGATGACGAACGGTCCAAGCTTTGACTTGAAGTACCAGTTAGCACAAGTCAGTGCCAGGATCTCCCGCATGGACACCAACCACAGGCTAGAATGGAGCGCCTGTCCATCTGTCTAAGGTAAAATGCAGTTTGGTGCAAAAGAAAAAGTCTTGTAAAAATATGACAAACTTCATTATACAAAGTATGCCACTATTTTTACCCACTGTACATGTAGCCTAAATGATGTGATGAATGCATATAAACCTACATCAACCTGTGGCTGTCGGAGGTATAACCACATATTTAGCAAAAGTCAGAGATTGAGAGGTTTGTAGTTGTTTTTAAAGAAAAGCTATTTTGATTTTTAAATTAATTATAATATAATAATGGTAAATAATAATTATACAATATAATATACATGGACTTTTTTAAAATAACAAAGCTTGCAGTCTCTGAGAACATTAAAGCATAACCCATTATCTATTCTATCTTGCAGGTTCCTCGCCACAGGGGATTCCTACAGGGGCATGGCCAGCAGATTCCATGTGGGAATTTCCACAGTGTCTACCATTGTTCCTGCTGTAGTCAGTGTCATTTGGGACTGATTGGTAGAGGACTTCATGGATGTGCCCACGACAGAAACCTGGAAGTCCATTGCAGAGCAGTTTGAAGACCGATGTAACTTCCCTCTCCGCTGTGTAGCTCTGGATGAGAAGCATCACGTGATGAAGGTCCCTCTCGACTCTGAAGCACAGTTTTTTAATTACAAGGGGACATTCTCAATTGTTCTCTTGGCAATGGTCGATGCCAATTACCTGTTCAGTGTGACTGATGTCAGGGGCTACAGGAAAACCAGTGAGGGAGGTATCCTGGCCAACTCTGCCTTTGGTCAGGGACTTCATGTTGGAGAACCTCCACTTGTCAGTGGACCAGCTTCTACCAGCTGCAGAACAGTTTCATGGCTGATGAAGTGAACCCTTCCCACTCTGCAGGAACCTCATGAGGCCATTCCCTGGGCGCATCTTCCCCAGAGACAAGAGGACATTCAATTATCGTCTGTCCCGTGCATGGCTGGTGGCATGGCTGGACCACCGTGCCTTCAGGGTCCAGCCGGAGGTTGCAGAGAAGTGCTTGAAAGCGACTTCCCGCGGATGACAGCCCAGGCACGTGCCACATCACTCTCTGTCACATGACACATGACAGAGAGTGAAGTGGGGCCACTGCCAGGTCTGGGAAGAGTTGGAGCAAACAACTGTGAGACAGAGGCCATCAGGGTTTGAGAGGCCTTATCAGCCTTCTTCTCCGCAGAGGGAGCAGTCCCATAGCAGCAGAATGTTAAGTGGACAAGCACCCGAAAAGCGGCTCTTTTAGGCGCCACCCATGTAAAAATACTGAGCAATATTCCTGCAATATAACTAACTACCACAGTCACCCTGCATGTGATGTTTTACCATAACTTTCTTTACATTATCATAATTTTATCATATCTTAATTTAGAAACTGACAAGTATCACTTAAACCTCTCATTGCACTTTAAAGAATATATATGAATGAATAAAATGAGATATGGAAATTTACTTAACAGGATATATCTATAACTTATATGAAAATAATAATAATAATACTATAATATAACTATATAGAGTTATTTGGCACATTTATCTATAAAATCCTACTTATGTACTTATGCCATTGATGATACTGCTATACAAAATGTATACATATGTATCAAATACCACTGTATACTACTTTGTAATATGTACATATAAAATATTTTCAGAATAATAATATAATAATAATATATAGATAAATATGAATATATAAACTTTAAAAAAAAAAGTAATAATAAAAATGTAACCTAATTAATGAAAAAAAAAAGTTAACTAAGTGAAAGCAGGTTCAAACAACAAAAACAACAGCCGAGCCTGGCTCGTTCCCCACATAGGGTGTCACCCAAGCAACTCCAAAATGTCTATGTTTAATTGTACTTCAGTCAAATTAAAAATGTATTTGTGAATTTGAAATTTTACTATTTATTTTTGCTGGGGTGGCAGCATAGACAGGGATGGAGCCAGGCTTGAGAGGAACCTCTCCTCCTCAATCCACGCCAGTGGTGCAGGTAGCAGGGGCACAGATTGACTCTGGAGACTTTGGATGAAGAGGTCCTCAATAATTTTCTCCCGTCCATCTCTACTGCCTGCCAATCTATCTCCTTGCCTCTCTTCCTCGAACTGTGAGCCTGTGGATCGACATCACAACACTCAGTTGTTGACATTCATTTAAGGTTAATCGTAAAGTTGGGCTGCCTTCCAAAATAAACATGGTCCAATCCCTGTAGAATACATACTGAAAGAAGGAACAGCAGGAGGGCTCGGAGCAGGAGCCGAAAGAGCTTCGCCCTCGCTGTCACTCGAGAAATGATCTATGGAGAAATTATTACATGTGTGTCTGACCAACCAGTGGAGTGGACAAATGGCACCAGACAAAATGAAAGGTTAAAAAGGGTATTTATTACAAAAGTTAAGAGGATGTTAAAAGGGGGAATGTCCTTGGATCCAGGTGTGCTTCTAGACAGTAGGGGGAATATCAAAAGGAGGAGATCTGCTCAGTCACGTTCCATTAGCATGGCAGGGCCACAAAGGCTGGTGCAACATTCAGATTTATGCAGAGATCTGGTCAGCTTGGGTTCATAGGCCACCAACTCAGCCCCAGATTCCTCCTTAAAAGGCAAAGCCTACTGGTCCCCCCTAGGCGCACACCTGGAGAGTGAGCCAACCAACAAAGAGAGCGGGTGAGAGTTAATGTTCAGAAATATACAATTAAATGCAAAGTAAGATATTCCACCAAATGTGCAGTTACCTGGAGAGTGAGCCAACCAACAAAGAGACAGACAATAATGTGGATGCTACTTAAATAGGGAAGTGCTTGAGTAGATTGGAAACACCTGGTGTCAACACACCCACACACAAACAGCAAACCAAACCAAATAGGTGCCCCATACATCTACCAGGTTACAATTGTATTGGACATATTTTACTTTACCAAGAGAAGCTTTATAAATATAAGGCCCCCCTTGATACTCGCAATTTATTTATTTATTTTATTTGGTATGTTTATTTGAATACTTCTTTACAATTGTATGTTACATAATATTGCTGGACCTCACAAAAGGGGTAGAAATTAAGAAAGGAAGTGATAGGGAGTGAACCAAAATATCGAAAAACAGATAGAAAAGAGAGAAGAGAGGAAAGAAAGAAAAGAGAAAAAATAAATAAATAAACACAAAAAAGGATACAGCATCACAGCCACCTGAAACCAATCCCCACTGCATCCCCACAGAATCCCATCTGAGCATATTTCACAGTCTGCTGTAAATAGTAAATAAACCCCTGCAGGATAACCTACCAGGGGCCGACAAGTTGAAAACCACTTGAAGTATAACAAAATGATACATACACACATGTACATACAGAAATACCCAAAAAGGAGCTGGAAGAATCAAAACACAAGTTGCAATCAATCCTTATTAGTGCACACCGACAGAGAGCCCAGACCCAGTGTCAGCATGCAGGGTAGAGGAAATAAAAGATAAGTAAAAGCGGGGTC
>JBAJHY010000022.1:3310827-3321482 GCA_037177095.1 Craterocephalus marjoriae | reverse complement strand
ATTCGGTCCGCTGTAGAAGGGAGACTGAAAATACTCCCAGTGCCTCGTTTGTTCTGGCAGTCAACAACAGAACAGTAGACGTGGGCAGCTCGGCGTTCCGACATCTTGGATAATCTATGATAAAACACCACGCCCCAACAACTAATAAATTGATTGATAGGTAAGGGAGGCGGGCTTATGTTAGTAGCTTCCTATCGTGACGTCATTTTAGGAAACATTTCAAAACCTCGGGCTGTGTAGTGCTCGCCCTTGTGGTCATTTCTAGAATAAAGAAAGCGCCCACATTAAAAAACGAAGCCATTTTCACACCCCAGACTTCCAAGCACATTTTCAGTGAAGTACCCTACCAAAAAAGGTGGATTAAAATGAAAAAGTGGGATTTCTGGGTTATGACACCTTTAATACAATAACACTGATATTGGCAGATACCCATACCAAAGGTATAGAAATCTGTATCAGACAGAAAAATTGGTATCGAAACATCCCAATTCACCTACGAAAATCTTTTGTTCCCGAGAGTACTTTTAAATTTGAATTAATTTCTCTCCAATACTTTTTTGTGTCTACCTTTTTTTGTTTTTTTATTTTTCAAATAGAACATGGAGAAAACAGTGCTGCGGCCCACTGCCTTCAAACCCGTCGTCCCGAAGAGCCGCTCCTCCATGCAGTACCTCTCCCCTCGTCATTGTGCCAACGCACCCGAAAGCCAAAGCAACCTAAACCTGCTGAGCCCCAGCCACAGAGAGGCGTCGCCCTCCTGCTCTGAGAAGCGCAGCTCCTACAGCGGAGTGCGTAACGCCAGCGGCGGGAGCAGCCAGTCCTGCTCCTTGTCTGACTCGGGCCGCAACTCCCTGTCCAGCCTGCCGCCCTACAACGGCTCCGGCTACAGCCTGGCTGCAGGAGAGGCTCCCGCTGGTCATCTGGAGCCCACAAAGAGCGTCCCGCCGGTCGGTGCGCACGTACACTCCAACTCGGACAGCGGACGCTCGTCCTCCAGTAAGAGCACGGGCTCCGGGTCGATTAGCGGCCGGGGGCAGCCGCTGTCCGACAGCGGGTCCAGCGGGCGCTCCCCCGGACCCGTGGAGGGTTATGAAGGCGTGGTGAGAGACCTGGAGGACAAACTGAGAGAGAGAGACCTGGAGCTGCAGCAGCTCCGAGAAAACCTGGACGAGAATGAAGCCGCAATCTGTCAGGTGCAGAAAAGTCCTAACTCCAGAATAGAAATCTATTTTTTCTTTTTTTTTTTTTTTTCCTCTAAATGATGAGCGACTTGACATCCTTCCCCCCTGCTGCTGTGATGTTGGCAGGTTTATGAGGAGAAGCAGAAGCGCTTTGAGCTGGAGCTGGAGGAGCTGAGGCAGGGCTGTGCCACCAGGATGCAGGTCGCCTCGCAGAAGTCTCAGCGAGCGCAGCAGGTGCTTCAGCTGCAGGTCAGAAATTCAGTCATGGCTGACCACCACAGCAGCTGCTGGCAAAACCTTCAAAACACAACATGCAACCTAGTATTCAGCTTTTTAGTCTTTAAAAAACAAACTAGATGTCGTTATGTCGTATGCTAACATGTTCAGTACTGCCTGTTTTATGATGACAATAATTCCGTCACTTCTGTTGACTTTGATTAGTTTGGCCTCTGATGTTTTTATTTGGTATTTATTGGTTTATTATTTCCATTTTCAGGGTCTTATTTCCAGAAAATTTAACATATTTTACAGGAATTTAGTCTTATGAATGAACCTGACTGAATTTTACCTTTTTTCTGTTTTCCACAAAATATTTGACCGCTTGAAACAATATAACTTTTCGGTCTACAATTGAACTACAGCGGTATTAATGTTTGGGCTGATATCATGGCTGCAGGTGTATCAGCTCCAGCAGGAGAAGAAGAAACTGCAGGAGGACTTTGCTCAGCTTCTGAAGGAGAGAGAGCAGCTAGAGGAGCGCTGCACCTCCTACGAGCACGAGAAGATCCAGCTGGGGCCTCGACTAGAGGAGACCAAGTGGGAGGTGAGCCAGCGTTCCTCCAGCTGACCGACTTCCAAGTTTTATGACAGAAATTTAGTTCTGAGGAAAATGAAAAGTATAGTTGCAATAATGTAGATCAGCAATTCTCGAATGCAAATCTTCAAGGGCCAAAACTAATATTTCTAATAACAAAGGTCCGTTTATAATCCTGCAAGCCACGAGATGTGATTTTAGTTATATTCTAAACAAAAAACTACAATGCTTATTTAATTAAGAAATAAATTAAAGTTTGTTAGTTTTTTTTACAACTCAAAAACAGACTGAAATCGATTCTTGGAGCTGATCTCTCAGGTCTTTGTTTTCCTTGTCAAGCATGTGGGCCTGAGTGTTTCTACTCCAACAAAAGAAAATCTACATCCTTTATAACGCTGCTTTACTTAAGCCCTACTAGATAAAATAAAATACTACAAATAAAAAACATGAATAAAAAGAAACCTCACTCGGTGCATATTTTTTCTGCCTCATCCCATTTAAGAGCAACATCGTAGCGCTTGTAATGCCATGACACCAGCTCAGACACAGTGCTGCTGCAAAGGAAGAGGAGGAAAAAGCATCCCAACTGTCTGCTCTTCATCGTCAGAATCCAGTTCTGTAGAAAGAACAGCGTGTGACCTCGCCTGCGGGAGAAGAAACCTGCAATACTAGATATGAAGTGATGAAGATTAATTTAGTTGATCACAGGATGACAAACATATCCATGATTTAAAAAAATAAATAAAAAATTAAGACTGTCAATCAACCAACGATAAGTCTGAGCACCTGTCTGACCAGTTGCTGCAGGTGCATTTCATCATATCTACCTTTAAGAGAAAAAGATTGCTGCTGCTGCTTTGTGAGCCACCAACTTCAAACTTCTCGGGACTCTGATCTACATTTGAAGTCCAGACACAAATTTACAAGCAGTCACAGCTCCAGGTCACATTTGGACACCATTTGACTGCAAACAAATAAGCTGAACATTTACTTATAAGAGTATGAATTTTCCTAAGCAACTCTTTGAAAAAAGGCAAACAACGCCCCCCCCTCAAAAAAAGAACCCTCCATTTAATAAAAAACATTTTTATACTTCTCATGAACAGGAGGGTACAAGGGTAAGGTGGAAAAAAAAAACGTACTCAGCAGAAGCTTCATTTCTGTCAGTCTTCATTTACAGATCGTTTATAAGCTCAAACACATTTATATCAATCGGTTTGTTGAATATCCATTTATTGTTCAAATATACAAAAAGTTATATAAAGGGATTGTGCAGAGCAAAATCACCTCTGTGTTTAACCCCTGCGGTGAGAACATTCCCTCATGGGCCTTAAAATTCACAACACAAAAGAACAGATAAAGAACAGACTAATAGAGGGATAAAAGCATTCAGATAACAGCGTCTCTGCTGTTGCAAATAAAAAAAGAGGAAGTATGAACTGCCTGAAGGAGGAAAACAGTTTGGGTGACTATTAAAACTATTTTTTTTGGATAAATGTCACCAGCACCAAAAATATTGAAGTCCCTGCACACCGAAGTAAAGTTAAAACGCAGCTGCTCTACAATGTACACAAGGTGCTTTGAGTCTCATGTTTACTGTGGAAATGAAAACATGGCCTGCCTGAAGGTTGCATCAAAGTAAGGTGCTGAATAAATTCTCCTCATCCTCCTCTTTGATCGTGTATTTACAGACCCAGCTTCGCAGCACAGGAACGGATCCGTCTTTACGCAGTGAGAACTGCATTCAGGTTATGCTGTCGTAATCGCTGCCTTCTACACCCAGATCCAGCAAAGCCACCGATGACAAATTATACCAAATGAAATCACGTCAGCGTGTGAAAGTTAGAAAACGGCTCCAAAATAAAACAGCCAAGAACGATAGCGCCCCAAGCTTTCACATATGGCTCTAATCTCACTGAAGCTCTGAGGACAGACCTTAAGAAGCGTTCCACCTTCGGCTTGTGGCTCAAACTGCCTCCATCTTCCTGTCGGCGTATCATTAAATAAGCTCCTTTTGTTGCATGGAGTACTTCTTTGTGTTATGTTTTAATTCAAGAATCGACGGCATCGTCTCGCCCCGCAGTTGCAGTGCAGCTTGTTGTCATCGTCCTCAATGGGGAACTTGTAGTCGTAGGTGAGCTCCTCTCCGCGGTAGATCTTCCTCAGGGCGAAGATGACGATGTGCTTGCGGCCGTCCACGTTGATGACGCGCGAGTAGCAGTTTGGCTCGCAAGAGTGGTTGATGAAACGGCCCGCGTTGCCTTGCATGGTCGCGTCCACCACGTCGAAGTCGTCGATGCGGAACATGTAGCAGCCGATGCCCTGATGGGAGACGACAAACAAACAGAGTCAGTCGTTGTTTTTACATGTCTGAAGCATCCAGTAGCTTAAACGTGTTTCATTTTCTTAAACGATTAACTTTTGATTTAATATAATTAAAGGATTAAAGATGAGCAACTCTTTCTGCATTTGATCTTTTTAGCTTCGGGTCAGTTCAGCTTAGTCACTAGGAAAAACCCAGACTCCCGTTTTACCCGCTCACTAGTATGTGAACACATTGGATCGGCAACTGTGATGAAAACTATTAAAGTGCAACCAGGCAGGAGAAGAAAAATGCATCTTGGTCACAGCTCTACAGCATCCTTCTGCCTCGTATAGCATCACTCCTCTCAGGCTGCTGATTAACCTGCCACTCACACAGACCTGTAGAAAGTTGTATCAGCATCTGGTGCAGGGGTAGATCAGTGGGGAGCCGAGTGTCCATTACCTCCCTCTATTTGCATCTCAGCATGTGGGGAAGCATATATGAGATGCAACTCAGGTTGTTACGTTTACGTGCTGTAATGTCCGCTGTGCACAAGGACACGTCTACGTGGAAAGTGCATTTACTTGATGGAAAAAAAACAGATTTCTTTACTAGAACCAGAGACTTATCAAACACCTCTATACTGTATTTTCACAGTAAAACTGCACCATTTCTAAACTTGGGCCCTATTTTGTCCCGAGTATGAAACATTGATCGGTGGATCAGACTCATATAGGGAGGAAACAGCTGTAAACTAGCAGGGATGCAATAACACAGGACTAGAGCTTGGGAATATATCGAGATCTCCAATATATCGAGACTTTGTCATGCAAGATATGGAATAAGTGAATACTGTTTATAATATAGTTAAAATTATCTCTTTTTTAGCATTTAGCCGAACTATATCTTTGTTATGGTCATTGAAAAGTATTTTTTATTATTTCAATACACATAAACTTTAGTTTCAGTCAAATATTTGAATGCACATGTGCTTCTGATCCATAATAAATCTGAACCGTCTTTTTGTTTACATGATCACATACATTTATATTGAGATATACATCATATATCGTGATTAATTATAAATGATCGAGATATGAAAAGTGGTTCATATTGCCCAGCCCTACACAGGACAAAACCCAAATGCAAAGTTAAAGTGTATGTGTAGTCAAAAAGTTCTGTTTTAAGAAACAAAAAGCAGCATTCATTAGATTACTTAAATTTGAGGGCAATATTTACTGAACTGAGCAACAGAACCCCTTCAGCAGGTCTATTCAGGGGTGGATCATCATTTGTCGCAACCAAAAATAATCTGTGAAATCTCTTACTAACCTTGCCATCATAATATTTCTCCCGCTTATCGGTGAGGACAGAGCGAATGACCGTGCCGGCATACTCAATCACCATCTCGCCCGTCTCAATGTTCCGCTTGCAGAAAAGCCCGCGGCCATGAATTAAAGATCTACACAGTGGAAAAAAAGTGAAAAACTTCATGAGTTATCAAGAGCATGAATCAAATATGATAGTCCCAGGATTCTTGTTGCCATTACCTGTAAACTCCTACTGCTTCTTTAGAGGTTTTTTCCAGATGTCTGAACCTCATTGCCATGGGAAGCTCGCTGTTTGTGGCTCGCCTGATGAATGAAACACAGACCAGGAATTGTCAGGATGGATATGCACGTGCGAGTAAATTCTCCAACTGAATCAACTGAAGTGGCACCAATTTAACTAACGAACCTTGAGGCTTTCAGTGGGAATTCATCTTCGTCTTCATCAAAGGGGCCTGCGAGGTCTGGAAGCACTCTGTGCTGAGATGCCAGGAAGTTGAACATGTCAAATGTTGCTTTCCTAGTTTGAGAAAGGAGAAAAAAATCAATTTGTTGTGCATTTTGATAAAAAAATACATAAGACATGAGAATTCTTTATTGACCCTTCAAGTTCTCTGAAAAAACAACAAAAGCAAAACTTGTGATGTAAAGTAATTCATCTTCACCGCGTGTAGACTTCGGCTCGCGCGCAGCCGCTTGGATTGAGGGGAAGCTCTTCCTCAATGTCATCGCAGCGGTGGAAGCGGAAGCGGTGGCGTTTGCAGTTGGCAGCTCCCTGCAGCTGCTCCAGCAGGAAGATGACGGCGTCGTGGACAACGCCAAGCACCCGCGGGCCGCTCATCACACCCAAAGGAAGCTGCTTCAGGTGGAAGCCGGCTCGAGCTTCAAGGACGCCGTCAATCACAGCACGCCAGGCAACTGAGAGAGGACAGAAGCAAAGGATTCATACAGCTCAGGCTGTTTTCCTTTCATGTGTTCAGAGCACAAGAAAGAGGAAGAATAGTTGTGTTTCTTAAAATGTATTTGCGTGCAAAACAATATATATATATATACATGTATAATAGACTTACCTTCTATGCTGTTGGCCTTAACACTGAAGCCATCATCACTGGTGATTTCAAAGCGCAGGTGGGGCTGGTTCATGTACGTCTTCTTCCTGTTTCTGAGTGCAGGCGCATCTTCTTCTGAGCTAAAACCTGCAGAATTAAATAAGTCACAAGTGCAAAAAGCGTTTAAATTGAGCATTTCTAGAAAAAAAAAAGACACTGGGTAAAGATTACATTTAAAAAAACTACAGAAAAGCAACTATGAGATCCTAAGGCCTGGGATATACTTGCTGTGTATGTGAGCGTGCCTGCAGACGTACTTTCTGCTATGTGTACATTCTTGCGGCAAACTACGAGGAAACAACGGGGCCAAAATGTTCAATACTAGAGGAAACCACTAGGGGGAGTACGCAGCACTTGTACTCTGAAAGTTGAAAATGGACTTTGAAAACGAGGAAGGAGGACCGATAATTTTATTTTTACAGTAGAAACTAAAGAGGCGGTATGTGTGCCCGATGAGCACGTAAATGCGGTCCGTGCGGCCATTTGACGAAAATGGTGCATGAGCACCTCTAGCTGTCAGGTCAATAGCGCAACTCGCGCAGGCTTCACGTTAGCTCGCGTCAACGCAAGCGGCCAACGTGCCAAACTGACATTAGCAACGTGTGGCAGTCATGAAGCGTCGCCAGCAGCAAGTATATCCCAGCCCTAAGACGTAAACATGAGATGTTCAGCCTCAAACCTGTGTACGGGCCCCATTCAGAGAGGTCTCCGTGGCGAGCACTGACCCACGTATGCGTTTTACCTTCAGGGCGACTGCTGGTTTGTGGGGAAGTAGCTGGACTCTCAACCTGAGGACGCCTGAGCGAGAAAAGGAAATTAAGTTAACAGAATCTAAAATTGGTTAGCATGTTGAGCATGTTTACTTTTAGCAACAAATACAGGCACCATTAACCCTACTACATATTCATAGTGTAATTTTCAACTAGTTCGGCCAGAAAATATTCAAAGGATTAGAATGAATGCACCCTTAACCTCAAATATGCAATTTTCTTTTAATTAAAATAAAAATGAATGAATAAATAAAATTTAGAAGGCAATAAATCACTTATTGCTAAACTCATACAAATAGAACATATTTATTTGCCTCTTTGTTACTTTCCAGCACAGTGACAAGACTAAATTACTGGTCACGTTTACAGGGGACTTTTAATTCCTCTTTAATTCGGAATGAAAGATAATTATAAATTCAGAATTAAAAAAAACATCATGTTACCGTGGCAAGTTTCTCTTCCAAACTAACCTGCAGGGTGTAGAAAGTGGTGGAGCAACTATTCTCAACGGTTCAGTCTTAGTCTTGCTCTCCTGGTCCAGATCGAGAACATCTTTAGTTGTCGGAGCTTTCATTCTGACACCACTCATCCTGTTGAGAAGACAAACAAAAAATTGTCTCATCTTTTCAAAACTTGGATGGATTAATGCAATGATTACTGCGATAGTACTATAGGTTATTTTTTCCTGAAAGGTTGTAAAACAGCAACACAAAGGAGGCTTTAAATTTGAAGATATTGATCTTTAAAATGTAATCTAGATGTGCAATTAGGTAAAAAAAAAACAAAAAAAGGCATTGATAACTATTTGAATACCTTGCTTCCTGAGCATCCTCCAGCTCACTTGATGGATCCTTCAAGAAGTCTATCTTAGACTTCTTCCTGGAGGGCCTTTCAGACACAGAGGACACTCTTTTGACTCTGACTTGATTGCGTGATTGTTTAGAAAACACGCTGGGGGATCCTGAACGGCCAGCCGATGACTGATCTGAGTCTTCTGCATCTGGAGCCGGGCGTGGTGGTATTTGTAAGACCTGAGGTGTCCGAGCGTTGGTGAGAATGATGGGTTTGGGCTTCAGCGACTCCCGGTGAGTGGCCATCGCTCTGTCGATGATAGCTTGGGCAGTGTTTTGTTCGATGTGAGGAAAAATAGCTGCAGGAGGCGTCCGTGTGCTGACAGGAACTGCAGCAGCAGGATCAGGGCTGTTTTTCGCAGGTATCATTGTAAAAATGATTTGTTTTTCTGAGGTTGTGTGGTTACTGGCAGGAGGGACGTTAACGGCCGGAGGGCTGGACTGAGGTTTTATTATGAGTCGAGGGACAGAGTTGTGCAAACTGGTGCCGCTGTGGAGGATAAAGCTTTTCTGTGTGTTGTCTTCCTTTTCTTTGTCTAGCTGCTTTCAAAGGATCCTTAAAAGCGACATTTAGAAAAGAGCAGAATTAGATTATACCTTATTGATCCTAAAAGAGGAAATATTGGGGTATAAATAGAGAGTACAGAGTAAGCTATTATAAACAGTAATTTCATCAGGCTATTGCTTTGTGCTCAAGTTGGCCCTGGAGTTTTCTTGGTTGTAGCAGAGGGGAAGAAGCCTCGGGCTGAAAAGTGTTATGTTATTTGCATCTAGAGTTACACTTACATTGTTACAGGATACCCACATACATACAGCACAATTCCCTCTGTGTTATTTGTATTCGTTTCACCTTGTTTGTTCATGTGTTACGTCATGTCACAATGTTTATTTATGCATGATTTTTTTTATGTATAATTTGGGAAAACAATAAAATGAATAGTTACATTTTTATTTGTGTTTTTTTTTCCCCTCAGGGATGAGGAAAAACGGTTACTTGCCCACTCCTCCTCAGACCCCTGTCACTCCTGGGCCACCAAAGAAGAAACAGAAAATTAATCATCACAAAAACAACCATGAGCTTTACCACCAGAATAGCAAAACATCGACCAATCACAACCCTAGTCCCAGTCACATATTCTTTGATGACAAGTTCAGGGACTCAACGCCCAAAACAAAGAGATTCAAACAGCAGGACAGTGTCGGTAGCGTAAAACCGTGGAAACCTAAGAGGCCCGTCCCCACCTCAAGAGACCCACTCCCACCAACTAAATTAATTCTAGATGAAGCTGACAACTTTCCCAGAGGAGGTGGGCCGGAAGAAAACGTAAAGAGGAAGAAGAAGAAGAAAAATAAAATGAAGAATGTTCCATGTCCAGTGGGACATGTATACACAGGATCAGACCCACAATACTGGACTGGGAATGGGAGGAAACACGGACCAGCATCAAAGCATCAGAAGGGGGACAAGAAGAAAAACTGGAAAAAATATCCCCAAAAGGGCGCAAACAAAAAACTGAAGTCACAGATGTACCCAAAGGATGAGAATCTGTTCATCATCAAACAGCGGAAACGCAGCAGATAGCATCAGACGATGTGAGATCTAGAGCTGTCGTACCAGGATATTTAGTCACAATTTATTCACCCGGGTTTTACATGAACATCGTAACTTTGAGGCTCTTTTTACAGATGTTTGGATATCTCAATAGGAAAAACAGAAATGTTAACAGTGAGATTAATAAGAGCTGAGTTCCACTTGATTCACTCTAATTCTGGCTCATTGTCATACTTACCGTAGCATTCTCACTGCTAATTCAGCTGCTTTTTCAGTTTCACAGCTGCTCTAAAAGATTCTTCAAACAAGAGAAGTCATCATTAAAATTGAATTAGGGAGAAATTTAATCTATAGTCAGTGCATTGATAAGTCATTAGTGAACTTAATTTTTAAATATTCTCTGTGAAACTATATAAAGTGTTGTTAAGGAACTGGGAATAATTTTGTTTAACCAAGCTGCGAGCTACACGGTAGACTACTTCATTGGTATTTGCATATTATTTTTATATCTTTGTTCAAACATAAAGATAAGATAATTTAGTTTTGCTTCTGCTATAAGAATTGTAAAGCTGTCAATGTTTTAGACAGTAATCAAAATATTGATGAATTTTGTTCAGAACAATGCTTTGAAATAAATATTTTCTTTCTTTCTGAACTAAATAAATTCCTGTTTTTCTTTGTCTCCGAGCTTGAACATTCCGGTTCTTTGGTGCTCCTTGTCCATGATGGGAAATACTAGAGCTTT
>JBAJHY010000022.1:3294086-3307676 GCA_037177095.1 Craterocephalus marjoriae | reverse complement strand
GGGGGAATCTCTGTTTTCTACATTATTCAGTTTTTGCTTTGTGGGACGTGAGAGTGTCCTTTGCACAATCTTATCATATGTTCATATGTTTGTGGTAGTTTATTTGAAAAATATTAAGAAAATAGTTATTAAATATTTTATTGTTGTCCTTTTAACACTTTAAAATGCTTTCAGAGGGATGAGGATGTCTGACAACTTTGAGCTAGTTTGACCTATTATTGCTTGACAGACAACATTTTGATATTTACTCTAGACACAATTTCAAAAAAGTGAAAACAAGAAAGTCACCATCCATCCATCTAATTTTATTGTCATTCAGTCCAATTATTTTATTGAATGTTTCACCTCAGGACAAGTGAACTGTAGGAGATGATCTTTGAAGGCCTCGTCAAACTGTAATTATACTTGCTCTTTACAACTGCTAGAACTATTGAACAGGTTCCTGGGGTAAGCTTTAGCTCTTTTATTAACAAAAAATAAGAAAAAGCATTTTAGGAAATTCCCCCTCCCCCTCCTTCCTTTCGGTCATTTGACATTGTTGCTTGCTTTGTACATAAATGTGTTGATGATTATTAAAAACCTCAACAATCTCTAAGCTGTTGTTTTCAGTGTTGTCTTTTTAAAGACCTTTTGAGATGAAGATTGCTCTACTTTATATTTTGATTGGTAAACAATGATAAAAAAAAAATATGAGGGGACTGTTAATTTGAGCATCTCACATCGGAATTGAATGAATTGTTTAGTAATAAAGAGAACCACCACCTTTTACTTGTAATATAACTTAAAACACAAATTTATAGTCTGAGGTTAATAGTGGAAGTTGAATATCTTTGCTGTTAATAGGTTTCAGTTCGTCAACACACAAGGCATTTCAGTTTGGTGGTATGCTTATTTTTAACTATGCAACTAAAAAGCCAGTTACATCATGTATATCAGTGTAATCCTAGATTAATTTTATTTTCCAAACCATGAGAGATGAGCTCAGACCTGCTGAGAAGTTGTGATTCCTGAGATGGCCAATGAGGAAGGTTTTCGTTTCTTTTCTGTTTAATAAAACATAAGTTTTCAGCAGATTAATTCTCTGAAATGTGTGCTGTTTTTAAAAGAGAAAAGAAATTCTGAGAGTTACGCCTAATTAACGATTATTTAAAACTGTTCAAGTTGCTAAATTTCTCAGAATTGTAGATTTTAAGAGGAACCAATTGTCTGCTGAATTTGTTCAGTAAAAAAAAGCAATTTTTGTCTTTGCTGATGTGCTCATTAGATGAATGTGAAATGACAGATATAGGGTGGAAAAAGAAATGGTCATGCTGCAACTAGCAGATGCTAAAGAAAATGGAACTGAAATATGTGTAGCCTATGTTAAGGTGTCTCAGGGCTTCAACATCCAGAGAAGAATTGGGATTGAAATCTGATGCAGTTATGAATTCCTCCTGCAAGTGGTGCACTTTCTCTTTCTTTCTTCTGCACATTTAGAGAAAGATACCTCCATCAAGAAATGTGATACAACTGATATAAAATATTAACAATTTTAAACACTTTTAAACACTTTTAACCCACAGAACAGCCTCAAAAACCCATTAATGCAAAATTCTCAACTCAAAATAAATATTTTGATTAATTACATTCTCACCTGTCTCAGCTATACTTTTGTAGTGCTACCTTATGTACACAATGAGAAGCTGAAAACCTTTGTGATGCTCCATATTGTGCTGGCAGTGTTAGCATCAGAACGTTTGCATGACCAAACATTATGACCACGAGAGTGTT
This sequence comes from Craterocephalus marjoriae, assembly GCA_037177095.1. Lineage (NCBI taxonomy): Eukaryota > Metazoa > Chordata > Actinopteri > Atheriniformes > Atherinidae > Craterocephalus > Craterocephalus marjoriae. Next base: position 3,305,906 of record JBAJHY010000022.1, on the reverse strand, counting down.
GACTAGATGCTACAATAACCAATGTGGTAGTTTTATGGTGAATACTTTTGATCAGTATTTATTTCTAAAAGAAAATTTGGGTTTGCAGGCTCTCCTCTGGGTACCCCAGAACCACTGGTGCTTCTTACTCCACCACGGTGCCTCACAGCCAATCGCACGCAGCATGGTGTTCTCCTCACATGGCTCCCCCCAGCCAACCACTCCTCACCCATCGACCGATACATCATGGAGTTTCGCCTTGGGGAGAGGTGGGAGGTTCTGGATGACGTGATCCCATCCACTGAGACTGAGCTCATAGCGAGAGACCTCGTTCAGGTCAGTTACACACAATTTAAAATGGAAACATTCATATTCATGAGTTTAGAGTACAAGTGACTAGACACTCATTTTTATTTACTAAGCCAACATTTCATTGAGCAAAACTTTACTAATCAAAGGATCTTTCTGTTTTCTGTACAGTACAAATTGTTCATCATGCAGAGAACCATCAGAAATCATTTCTTTTTGTGTACACATTTTTGTAACTGTTCAATGTTCAGTTTCAGACAGAAGGTTACACAAGCTCAAAAAGCTTTGATTATAAGACCAGCTAATGAGATGAACATAAGAGTGTGTTCGGTTCATGGCTCTGACAGGACTCCTGGTATGAGTTTCGAGTGATGGCGGTCATGGACGACCTGACAGTGACAACTACATAGGCTCCATGCTGCAGATGAATCCTGAGTTGAGTTGATCTACTGGGCTCATATGAGCTTCAAATCAGGCAAGTCTAGGTCTCTGGTGCTGAAGAAAGGGAAGGTGACTGACAAGTTTTGCTTTTCGCTCGGCACCATCAAGATACTATCACTCAGCGAGGAACTAATAAACCGCCTGGAAAAGGTATTCAACTATAGCCTCCATACAAGCAGCCAGCCAAGGGTTGGAGACCTGGCAAGTCAGGCCTCCCTGGCATGTTCAAGGCCTTGATATACTGGCATTCTCCTTCAGATCCTCTGGCCCCTCTTGGTCAACAAAGAGCCCATTTCAGTAGTGGAAGGCTTTGAGATGAAGATCATGAAGCCTGCTCTGCACGGGCAGAACACAAGCTGAGGTTCCACATCAGCAGCCTGAGAGAAGTCTTGGTCACTGGGCCCAGAGAGCTGCTCAGTGCCGCGAGTCCACTTATCCGCCGTGGTCCAGGCTGGGATCGCGGTCAGGACAGGATGTAAGTGGAGAGCTGCTGAGGCTGTAGATATTGCAGAATCAAGGCTACAGCAAAGGGTTCTGGTGGGTACAGCATCACAGGGTAGCTCTTGCTTGGGGAGCAGCAAAGCACCCGCTATGACAGGGCGAGGGGTAAAGAGAGGAGGTCTCACATTCTTAAGGAGGTGTGAGATGGATGAGAGGTGAAGCGAGCCAGCAAAGTGTGGACCTAAGGCCTGGACGAGATCGGAGCAAGCAGTGGAGTATAAGGTCACATGGGTCAAGCTGTGGAGAGCTGAACCCTGTGGGATTAAATTCTTCATCCAGGCAGGCTATGATGTGCTGCCCAGCCCATTTAACCTCGGGGGGAGGGCAGACACAGGCTTGCCCCCTCTGCCAGGGGGGGGGCAAAGTACTCTGAGCTAGTGGAGGATTACCGGAGCAATGGCTGGCGTGCAATATGTCAGGCTCTGTTGGACCTGCAAGACGCTGGGCATCACAGGCGCCAGCCAGTGAAGGGCCATCAGGCTGGCCACCCACGGAGAGGTGAGGCATAGCAAGTATGGTAGGTCTACCTGGACACAAGCTAGGGCCTGATCAACCCTGGCTGGTTCACCTGGGGGCTGGTCAGATGAAAGTCCTGAAACCCCCAATGATCCCAATTACTGCAGGATGTATCTTAGTACTTCTCATGCATTCATTTTAAATATGATATACTTTGATTAGGGCAGTCAAAGTCGAGTAGAGTGGAGAAAAAGACTGATAAGAACGATACATTTTTGGGATTTTTGCGGACCAATGACAATACACAAGCTCTACCACGCTGCAGTTTTTACAGTGTTAATTCTTTGTTGTGTTAATGTGTTCGTTGTATTGTTTGGTTTGTAGCGTTATGTTTGGGTTGGTACTAAATGAACAAAGTACGGAGCAGCATCCACCCTGCCTCAGCCCACCAGTGTGGAACCGTCTGCTCAGCAGAAAACATACCTGTTTGGTCATCTGCCAGACGCAATCGATGAACTGAACAAAGATGGGAGATCGGTCCTGATCAGCGTGGTTTTTGTCTCCATGACCGATCCTCTGCACACAGACAGAGACCATGAGGACACATCCCATCAGCTGATGGAGAAACTTTGTGAACACGTCTTTACTTACTGAGGCAAACTTGTGGCCGAAGCTGATCCATTCCTTCTCAATCAGCACCTAAAGAAGCCAAACAGAACATTCCATATCATCGGTTCTGTCAAGGCCTCGCAGCTGCCCTGCATCCTGTAAGACCCTGACCTGGAATCCCCTCAGAGTCCGGTAATGACTGTCCAACATCAGCATGGCGAGGGAGGTCAGCTGAGCCGTTCTGTCCCAGCCGTCACTGCAGTGGACCACCACAGAGTTGCCCCCTGAGACTTTGTCGGCTACCTGGATGGCTCCCGACAGCACGAGCTAGGTGGGAAACAGAACACAGGATGAGAACGAACTCCTGAACCACAGCTGTGTCTGTCTGAGCCTGGAAGCCCATCCTGACCTTCACATGCTCCAGCCAGTGGGTGGACTCCAGGCTGGACAGCCAGTGGGACTCCTCCACGTTGGGGTAGACGATGTCTTTGAGCTTCTTTAGGGACTCCCGCATCACATGGATATTCTGGATGTCCAGGAAGATGAGCTCTGCATTCTGGTATTCATCTCCCTCATAGCCCCCTCCAGTGGCCTGAGGAGGTACAACAACCCCATTAGACACATGGAAGTAGGACATCCAACCAGAACTCAGTCACTGGAAATCAGTCCAGACTAACTCCTCCACCCAACCTCCCTACTGGTCCTGTGTCAGTGGTTCAGTGTGTAGAGATTCACCGTTTATTCATCCATCTATTATCCATCCATCCATCCATCCTTCTATCATCCATCCATCCATCATCCGTTCATCCATCCATCCTTCTATCATCCATCCATCCATCCATCCATCATCCATCCATCCATCATCCATCCATCTATCATCCATCCACCCATCATCCATGCCCTCAGTGGGCAGGGTGCTGCTAGGTGAACATGAGTGACCTTGTTGGCCACGGCATTGACGTTTGGCCGAGCATCGTATATGGTGAGCTTGGTGGTGTCGTTGGCCTCTCTGATCAGCTCCAGGTAACGTTCATCGTCTTTGTTCCTTTTCCCCGACATCCCAACCAGAGGCTGGCTGCATCGGACAATCACTGCCTGGTTCTCCCGGTGGATCCACGACAGAACCTGAACAAAAGTCGCATCACAACTTCCTGTCAGGCATGAATCATCCATTCACCCTGATGTGGAACCTGCTGACTCTAACGATTCAATCATTCATTCAACAACAGCTAACAATGAACAGCCTTCAGCCACTGAGATTCCTCATCACGTAAGATATATGCAGTTTTATTCCATAAATACACTGTTATATTTCATAAATATGTAGTTTTGTTCCATAAATAAGTGGTTTTGTTCCAAGTGGTTTAATTCTATAGTCGGTTTTATTCCATAAAAATTTGGTTTTATTCCATAAAGATGCAGTTACATTCCACAAATATGCTGTTTTTTCCATAAATACGCAGTTTTGTTCTATAAATAAGTGGTTTAATTCCATAAACGGGCGGTTTTTATTCCATAAATAAGCAGAATAATTCCATAAATAGGCAGTTTTATTCCGTATACGGTTTAATTCCATCAATATGCTGTTTTACTCCATAAATACACTGTTTTATTTAATAAATACACATTTTTATTCTATAAATACAGTTTTTTCATAAATACAGGGTTTTATTCCATAAATGTGTGTTTATATTACATAAATGCACGGCTTTATTCCATAAATATGCAGTTTTATTCCATAAATACGCAGCTTGATTCCATAAACACATGGTTTTATTCCATAAATATGTGGTTGTATTACATAAATACATGGCTTTATTCCATAAATATGCGGTTTTATTTCATAATTATGCGGTTTTATTCCATAATAGACTGTTGTCTAGCGCCTGTGTCTGGGCGGCTGGGGTCCGGCACGGCAGCCTTTCCGCTGTGGTGTGGCCCCTGAGCTGCCTGGATGTGGATGGCTCCGGTGGTGGTGCCCACTGTAAACAGAGTGGGCCAGCCCCCGTTGTGGATGGATTCCCAAGATATTGCTTCCTCATAGCAGCGTCAAGCCAGATTTCCATTTTATTACATTGATTTAAGAGACAGAAACCTGAGATTATTTTAATATATAAAATCAGATTTTACTGTGTAAAGACCTTTGTGTTTCCAAATCACATGAAAAGCGCTTTGTGTATAAATAAAGTTTGAAGATTGGAGCAAACAGATGCTGCAGGGAAGTCCAGGGGGCTCATTTATAAAACTGTGCATACTAAAAGTGGACGTCCGCCAAAAACCCAGAGTTTGCGCACGCCACAAAATTTTCAGATTTATAAAACCGTGCGTGCGCACAGGTGCAAGCAATTTTACCTTTATAAATCACACTCGCCCTTAAAGTTTGCGCAGGTGAATTTTGCTGGTAGCCCACCCCCTAAACGCCCACATTTTACTATAAATGGTCAATGCACCTCGTAGACATTTCTGCACATCAATATTCCAGCTGATCTGTGCCATTTAAACCTGAATAATGACAACAAGAAGACGTGAAAGCGCAGTATCACAGAGACGGAACTGGGGGTATTCGTTGCTGATGTGGATTGTCATCAAAGCATTTATTTGGGGGCATGTAAGTGTAAGTAGTTGCATAAGTAGCAAAAGAAAAACAGCTGAGTGGCGACATGTTGCTGCATTTGTGTGAGGGTGGGTGAGACTCTAAGGAAGGCGTATGCCAGCCACTGTGGAGCCTTGCTAAATTCTATCTACTGTTAAATATACAGTGACCCCATATGCAGAGACCACTACAACAAGACAAGTGATAAGTACAAAAAAGGTGCCATAAAAATGTTGAGAGAGTTTAAAAATCATGCAGCAATGTGCTTTATTTCATGTCTGAAAGTGTGTGTCTCACTCTCTATTGGGCTTAGTTTATTTAAGAGTGTCTTGTTTTTCAAGCTGTTTTAAGTGTTAACTGCTTTTCATGGTGGAACCACATTTTGAGGATCCACCCCATAAACAAAGTCTAGGAAAGTGACCACCCATACTTTAACTGGATTTAGAGATTTTGGTTCATTCAAACATATATTTGAGAAGTGTCATTGGATGACGATGCAAGCTTTCATCTAGCTGGATTGAAAACTGAGTGATTTATTTTTTCTGGTTGAGAAAGAACAGCAAAGACTTCCCCATTGTGGAATACATACAATGCCGCCTAAGGCTATTGTTGATGGAGACCGGAGCCTAGTGGCCTGACTGCCTGGCGGCCTTTTGCATTCAATTCAGTCTGTATTATTGTTCCACTGCTGCAAAGTGTTGAGAAATGTGACCCAAAACAGAGAAAAATATCTTGATCATGTCAAGATAGACTTTACTGTACAATGGGTTTATGTATAGAAACAATGAGAGAGGAAGTGCAATGTTTACAGTCTGATGCCATGTCTGTTAATCCCAATACAGATGTGCAAAAATGTCTCCTACAATAGGTATTTTAGTTTGAACAATGTGATCTGTTTAGCTGCAATCACAAGCATCACGGTAAAGCCCTTCAGATCTTCAATCCCCCAGTTGCATTTCTCCCACAGTCATTTTCCCCCTGTGTGTGTTTGCACTGTGTAAAAGCATTTAGTCATGTTTGAGTGGCTGCTTTTGGAGTGGAAGAAAGAACTCCGTGAGGAACGATTACAACCAAAGGAAAAGAGAGATCTCAAGTTTTTTTTGTTGATAATGCCATGATAAGGCTTAACAGAGGCCGCTTCGGTTGGCCGGGATGGAGATAAACATCTTGCACATGCACACATGCTCTCTCTCTCAGACACATCCACATACAAACAAACAAACAAACCAGGCCACACATATGAATGATTTATTGGTATTCGCATGAGCAGAGAGACACACAGACGTAAACAATGTTAAAGAGATATTCATCGAGCCACGCACCAACCTGAGCACACATGGGCTAATTACAAAATGCCTTAACAGGTGAGTAACAACATGACGTTTTAGGCTCAGGGTAAATCATCCAGCTGTATAAAGTCTGGAGAGAGCATCCGGCCGAGAACACATGCACGCACACACGTGCACACACCCAGAGGCTTCACACATGGTAAATTTACTCTCCTTATTCATTTGACCTGCTGAACTCTTGTCATAGGGAAGTATTTATAAATGATAGTAGCCTTGTTTCCATCTTTTACACACATATTTTAGGTTTCTTATCGGGCCAGACATTTCCCGGGCGGGAGTTGTATAAGCACTAAAGCAAATGAATGTGAAATGAGATTTTTTTTTTTCGTTCTCTTATGTAGCATTTCTCTTCCCCTCTCTTCCCTCCCTGTGCTCAGGTCAATGCCTAGTCCCATCGTCCCCAAGCTGGATGCGTTTGAAGGGAAAATGTCATGGTTTCAGATAGGATTAAATATAGTCTCATTAGACTGTGTTATCCTTCTTTAATTCAACTCTCTCCAGAGCAAAGAAAAATAGATTTTGATGAGAGATTTCATTTTCTTTCTCAATAAAATCATATCCCTGTTGTGTTTGTTTGACCATGGAAGTATCATCATATGTAAAAGCTGAATCCTATTAAAATTGTGAAATGACTAGCTGGCTAATCCATTTCGACGGATCCTGGCCAAACTGCAGTCTGGAGTCTAACCAGTTGCACTTCGCTCAGACTTTTGTCAGAGGTTCCTTTGTTTAGAAAATATAAGCATCTAATAATAAGATGACTCCATTAAGTCTGACCCAAAGTGGGCAAGTTATCAGAACTGATAGTATGTCTTATTTTTAGATTCTGAATTTCACAGGAGAAATGGTTCATAGGAGTCAGAGGTCACTAACAGTTGATTTTTTTGTAACGAAGGACTTGCAGAATGTTTTGATCTGTTTAGCAGTTTGAACTCTAATTAGACAAAATTGCTTCCAAATGATGTCGGACAGAGTCAGAATGTTGGATTGCTCTCTCGTCCCAACCTGCCAGTCCTTGTGCTTACCCTTGTAGACGGCTTAGTCAGAATAACTTCATCCCAGTCAGTGAAAAAAATCATCTCTGCTACACTGGTGACCTCCATGTCTTTCTACAACATTACATAAGTGACTTTGTGTGCCAGGTAAACATTCAGAAGGGCTTGGCAGATAGGATTAGTTCCTGATCAGATATTATATGCAACAAGTATTTAGTGAAATCAGTCGGGATTCAGACTCACTGATTTGCACCATAAATCTGTTTTACCTCCAAACATCCATAGATGCTCACCTTGTTCTTCCCCAGGACCGTGTATAAGTTTAGTCATGGATCCGTTTGGTTTTTCCAGAAACAACACTACTACACTTTCCTCTGTTAGAGGTGGTAGGCGGCTCGTTGCTGTGTGCGGGCGGTGCTGGTGAGATTTATGCACACATCACAGAAATGGCAAGCTGCTTGCTCTGAGTAAAGTCACACTACCTGTTTCCACTGATGGTTTAACATCTAAAATCGTGTATTTAGCTCCCTGTACAACAGCAGACACTGTTTTTGAATCATTGTCCGTTATAAGTAAGCATCTTCCTGAGATGTCTCCCCATCTCAGAAATATAAAAACATAGCCACTGTGAATAGACCAAAGCAATGTCCCATGTTATCTTTTCCTCCTACAGATTCGATGCCTGTATATAAACATTTGTTTGTTTGTTTTTGGTTCCTCAGTGTAATTTTATAATCCACAATATTTGTATGAAGACATTAAATGTATATTTTCATGCTGTACATTTCTTGGAAAAAAACCCACAGTGGTTTTAATTAAAAAGGAGAAAATTTAACATTTGTGTCTTTGTGTATTTTATGTACATTCCTTTCAGATTTCACCAGGTGTTACATATAATCAAGTTAAACTACTCGTGTATTTAAAACCCTTTAAAAAGCAAAAAAGCTGGCTAACTTAGTTTCTGGTACTTGCCATGTTGACATGCTGAGTTTTGTCTTTACATCCATGTGTCCCAGTGCAGAAATGTCTCTGAATGGCTCATGTCTGCCCCCTACAGGTCAAAATCGTAAGCGTCATTTCCACAGGACTTTAAAAAGGCACCCAGGTTCCAGCTCTGTTCATCATCCTGCACATTTTAAAGGTCAGGATTTCACACACATACATTTAAATCATGGATCAGAAGTTTATGCACAAGTGGATTTTAGTTCCACATCAATATAAAAACAGAATAGTGTTTTTTGACAAGCTCCTGTTTTGTGTTTAAAAGTTCCATGTGAAGGCATCCGGAGCACCATTTTACATATTTGTACACACAAATTTCACCTTCTGGATTCCCAGCTACATCATGTTTGCTTTGTGTTTAATTCCCAGTGATAAAAGAGTCTGCTTTTCATTTGATTGGATTATCCATGTCTTCATCGATCACTTTAAATTAATGTCAAAAATCATGCACTGGCCTCAGCTGGGCTTTTTTGTTTTTTTTGTGCATGCTGAGTGTCTGTCTTTTTTAAAGGTTTTTGGGAACTTTGACCACAAACACCATGGGGTCTTTGGCCTTATTACTGAAGGCTTTCCGGATGATGTCCACGGCATGCTGGTGGGTAACTCCGTGCAGGGAGACTCCGTCCACAGACACCAGCTCAAACCCGGCCTGGGATACAAGATGAGGAGGAGGATTATGTGATGCCAAAGTAAACTATTCTCATCTGAACTAATTTCCTTTAATAGAAGTTAAAAAAAAGCCACTAGGTTTGCAAAATAAGTCCTAAAAATATTCTACATACCTTGATATTAAACTGTGAATAGTGTTGAATTTCCTGTGAAGCAGAAATCTTGATCATATTTACCTTGAGCACCTCACAGGTGGAGGCGGCTCCTCCGGGAAAGATCTTCTCTATCTTCACCACCGGCTGCACTTTGGACTCCATCCCACCTGATATACTGATACCTGAAACACACGAGGATGCAGAAGTCATTTGTTGTCACTTTAAGCACCAGTGCTTATTACAGATGTAAAAAGAGAAAATGTGGCTTTCAGATGAGTTCTGACTCCGGCTGAATGGACTTTTTTACCCAGTGACTGTTTGGTTTTGGAGATGTTGACCGTTTTGAGCTCATACTCCTGTTCAGAGTTGTTTCCGTTGATTCTGTCATAGTTCCTATGATGCCCGTTCATCTGGTCCCTGCCTGACTCCTGACTTGAACCAAAAACCTGCGACAACAAGGGCCGACTCCGGCGGGCGGCGCTCTGCAGCGTGAACACGCCCTCTTTACTCCTGGCTCCGCCTTTCTCGTTTTTGCCTTTAGACTGAGAGTTTCTGAAAAAGCTCCGCCCCCGCTCTGAGCTGTCTGAGGTCGAGTGCAGCGAAACCTCGTCAAAGTGGACGGAGCGAATTGTGCCGATGTCTGTGCGCAGAGGAGGGTGGGGGTCGCTGCTGCGCGCCAGCAGCCAGTTGGGGAGTGCCGTGTTGCTGCTGGAGGGGGGTCGGAGGTCTCTGGGCTCTGTGCTGTATCCGTCCACCGGTATGTCCAGCAGCGGCGTGAAGGACCTGGAGGTCTGAGGTCTGTCCCTGGATCCCCGTGGAGCAGTCAGGCTGAGCTTCTCCAGCTCCTCCAGCAGGTGGCTCTCCTTCTCCACCTCCTCAGCAGTGTGGAGCTCGAAGCCTCCCCTGTAATCTGGAGTAAGAGATGTTTGGGTTTTAATTCAGGCAAAGGTGAGACTAAGAACGGACCGGGAAATATCCAGGAAGCCCAGATTTCCCAGCAATGAAAGATAAAGGCACTACAAAAAAAAAAAAAAAAACGTGTATTATTTTAATCTCACAAATGTGACTTTACTTGAATAATCTGGTTTGAATCATCTTTATGCATTTTCAATTTTTTGATGTATTTCAATAATCTTTTTAAATTTTTTATTCATTCTTATGTACATTGTGCTTTTTATATAGTCTATATGTCATATTACAGAGTGATTAAACTAATATATTCATATATAATAGAATAACATAATTCATATAACATTTAATATTACAAAAGTTTTTATATCCATAAATTCTGTACTGTTTTAATATTTTTTATGTATTTGTCACTTGCCTTAGTAAACGTCGGCCTGAATGGGAACATTTTATTTTCACTCTTGTAATGAAATGAAAAATTATTAATCCCTGAGTGGAAATAATATTTCTTCTAGTTAAAAGTTTAATTTGCAATATATATTTATAAATATGTGTAAAATAAAAATCTATATAATTATACATTTAATTTAAAAAGTAAAAGAACTATTTTGGACAAATTTTAAAGAATTTGTGAATGATTAACAAAACATTGCTGAGAAATATAATTTGATCAATTTCATATGATAAAAATATCAATCTCAAAAGAGACTGCAATTTTCAGATGAAATGACATTAAATTTTCTCAGTTAGCAGCACATTTATTACAGAACAGTGAAAATATGTTGCAGCGGAGACGCCAACCTGGAATAGGAGTGATGAGGCGCCGTTTGGGTGCCCGACCTGAGGCAGGAGAGCGAAGAGGAGGAGTTCGAACTGCAAAACGGTAAAAGGATTTAGTACACAGAATAAATTAATCCTATTATCTCAAAAGATCTCATGTTGGTGATAATTATTGGAATAAGCTGTGCACGTGTCACACACCTGAGCGATATTTGAGGATGTCGTAGGCGTCAACTTCCACGCTGCTCACCATGTTATTAAACACGTTCAGATGGGACGGTGGAAGCAGCATTCTGGGAATCGCAGCAGGAAAATGACGCTGATTCACTGAATTTACTGCTCCAAACATTTCTAACTGCACTTTGAATTTTCACTGGAGGACATTTTGGGTTTGACATGATGAAAAATCCTTAATGTTTAACCAGTTCTGGAAGCAGATTCATGCTGCATAATGCTGGACTTCCTCATGTTGTAGCTCGGTTTCTGTTTTCTAATTCTCCCCTCTTTTTCTCCCCTATGTATGCATTTTCCTTCCCCAGTACGAGTGTGGGTGTCGCTGCTCTACACTGGTCTTTCCCTCATCCAGCAGCAGATCGTTGTGCATTCAGCAGCGGTACGTCTGGCCTTGTAGTTTCATTTTCAGCCTACCTGAGTCTGTCCTGCCTAATCATGTGTGTTCATGTCCTGTAGAAATCCCGCTGAAAGCTTTAACCAGCTGCATTGCAGAACCCTTCTCTAGATGGCCTCCCTGCCTGCTTGCTTGCAAATCTTTTTAAACTTTAAACTGTAAAGTTATGATCAAAACTTCTCCCATAAATTGAGCGGTGGTGTTATTTACTCATCCAGTAGAGGCACAGTGAAATTTGCAGACCATTCAGGTTGAAGGGAAACATGATCCCCAAGAGCTGACCAGCAACTGATATTCACCTAAAATGGTGGCAGTGTTATTCTGTGGGTCATATTATTTATTTGATTTTTTTTTACTGTTTTTGCACAATTAGAAATGTTTAAGCGCAATTTTAAAGAGAAAACATGAGGCTTCCTTAAAGTTTTGTAGAGATCTATGCAGAGTCTGGACGGCGTAAAATATCTTTGGGGAGAAAAGTAAAAAAAAATCAAATAAATAATATGAC
>JBAJHY010000022.1:2413461-2424207 GCA_037177095.1 Craterocephalus marjoriae | reverse complement strand
AAAGAACAAGAGGACTTATCAGACTTTGGAAAAAATCCAAGTTCAGTCCATTAAATGAAAGGAGGACTTAATCAAAGACTTTGCAGATGAATAAGCTCATCCATCCTCTGTAAAATGGCAGTGATTCATTTTGTTGGGTAGTGATTGTCAGTGAGAGCCCTTGTTGCAACCCACAGCTGATTAGCAAAGCTTTGTGACAACAAGGCCTCGAAGAATAAATGATAATACAGTTCTGAAAAATGGTTGAATAAAGAGGTAGAAAAACGATGGGTTTCAAAAGAAGGGGTCTCGAAAGGTTCATGACAATTTTTTTACGGCTATTTTCAAAAGACTGTTTTGCTTATTTAGTATACGTACTCCAAAGTACTGAAAGACAAACAGCTATGTGCCATTGGAATATAAATTTTCCTAAACAGCCTGTGTTATCTAATCAAACGCTGGCCGTTCACTTGCATTAACACCATGTAAAGCCCGTCCTCCCTCTGCTATCTCTGCAGGTGTAGTCCGTGCTTCTAGCATGTTTCCCATCCTCAGCACCATCCTGCTGATGCTCGGCGGGTTGTGTGTCGGCGTGGGCCGAGTGTACAACAAGACAAACAACGTCTTCCTCAGTGCAGGCATTCTCTTTGTCGCCGCAGGTGAGACGGATGACACATACACCACCAGACATGCTCACAGTGAGAAGCAATCATGGGGGCTGGGATCTCAAATGAAGAAAGGCAGCTTGATGTGGCACATGTGGTCCCACGTTGTACTTAATCAATGGTGCAATCATGGAGGCGAACCTCATTCTGCACTGAAGAGGGTCAAAACCTCCATTCACACTGTTCGCACACAGATGAAGACATGTGTCATTAGGGACCCCAGAGGTGATAAAAGACTGTAATCACTGGCTGATGAACAACTTTACTCAGTGTGTGCTCATGGTTTTGATCACTGTTAGTGGAAAATTCACAGATGATTGATCTTCTGCAACTCTCTTCTCTCTTGAGCCGAATAGTATCGTCTTTCTCTCCATCGTATCCACTGCCTATTACTTTAATAGTACGCTGGTTTGAGTCTCCCTTTCTCTATTTCTTGTTCATCAGGTCTGAGCAACATTATCGGTATCATCGTCTACATCTCCAGCAACGCGGGAGACCCCAGTGACAAGCGTGACGACGACAAGAAGTACACTTACTCCTACGGCTGGTCCTTCTACTTTGGTGCCCTCTCCTTCATTGTAGCCGAAACGGTGGCCGTCCTCGCCATCAACATTTACATCGAGAAGAACAAGGAAGTCCGCTGGAGAGCGCGGCGCGAGTTTATCCGTTCGCTCTCCTCCTCTTCCCCTTACTCGAGGATACCCAGCTTTCGCTACCGCCGGCGGACGTCGCACGCCAGCTCTCACTCCACAGAGGCCTCCAGGGAGAACTCGCCTGTGGTGGGTTTGAAGAGGGCGCCGTCGTCCAGCGGGCCCCTGGACGAGCTGTCCATGTACGCCCTGGCAAGGGACAGCGTGACGGAGAACACGTACAGCCCTGAGCACGAGGCGGCCGCTGAATTCCTGCAGGTGCATAACTGTTTCCCGAATGAGCTGAAGGACGGGGTGAACCGCAGGACCACGCCTGTGTGAACGGCGGTGAGCTTAGGGTTCCACATGAAGGAGGGTGAGCAAGAAATGAGCGTCCTGGAATAACGTGTGGCAGCTTTCCGCTGTTTGAGAGAGCCTGTCTACTTTGAAAGGACAAAAAACTAACTGGAGGATAGTCGGACAGGTGATGAGCCAATTAACACCATCTGCATAAATGACCTGCTTCTAGATGCCATTCAAGCATTGTGCTGTAGCCGTCCAAAACTAGCGTTATCTCTTACCTTTCAGCTGGTCAGAAATGAGCCTGTAAACTTGAGATGGTGTGCCAATCAGAAGTATTCTACCTGTACATCAGACAAGGTGCTAAACGAAATGTACTCTTCAACTTGAACGTGTTTTACTTGTGTGTGAAGTGAAAGCTTGCCTTCCGTCTTCATGTTTGGATTCATCTTGTGCTCTAATCACAGGTTCACAAGAGTCCTGTTAGGAGTCGGTAACTTTACAATACGACATGCTTTCTGAGATGTAATGTGTTGAATGTTTAATATTTAACCAGATTGTTTATCATCCGCTTCTTCAAACAGTATGAAGAGTTTTGTCACCTTGTGGTCGCCTCCTTTATCCTATTCCTCCCCGACATTTGCCAGAATTCAACTAAATGTCCCTTTTTGTTAGTGAAAAAATCCCTGTTCAGGCGTCACATTTTATTCACTGACATAACAGTATATCATCCTCCATCACACCCCCTGATGGATGTGTCATTGTGTATGTGTCACGGAAAGAAGGGGATGTCCAGAGCTGCGAAGACAACACAGGTCAGGACTTCCCTTTTGCGCTGGCATCAAGTGTTAAACAGATGAAGCTCACAGCCAGGCAGGGATTTCATGTCGGTCTGTCATGCAGCCTGTGAGTTCAGCCTCACCCCTCCCTTTGTCAAACAGAGGATCCAGACAGAAGCAGAGGGAGGAAGATGTGCTGTCTGTCCATTATCTCAGGAAATACCGTGTAGTTGTGGCAGGTTGAACGCTTTTGAGGTCCCCTCCTTGTTTTTAGCCTCTAACAGGAAACGGACCGGTGATAAAAGTAAACCTGATGAAAATGATGTGATGAGGGGGGTAAAAAATGCCATTACTGCTTTTAGGAAGAGCTGTGAGTGTTTTTGCTTGAGCGCCTTCTGAGAACCACCTGTGGGAATTTCATCAGCGGCTTGGCTCTGTTAAACTCTAAATAGTATACATACATCTGATATTTCATTGGATAATGCTTCATATATCCAGCAGATGTAAAAGAAAGCCATCAGTCTTTCATTTTTAAATTCTAATGTGAAAAAAGTCTGAATCTGTTTATGTAAAATGTAAATCTGTAAATTAAAATATATAAAAAGAAGGAAAAAAACATGTGAGAAGACATAAAAGAGAATTCAAAACATTATTTTACTGAAGACTGACTCGAGAGTAATGCCTTCATACGTCAGGCAAAGGTCATGTGATTCAATTTACCTTTTTATATTCAGGTATAATTGGTTTTGCTGTTATGAGTAAGTGAATCTATTAAATATTCTGTTTTAGGTGATCTGTGGATGTTTTCCAGGCATTTAGATCTCATCCAGGAGGTTTACAATCCAGCCTCAAATGTAGTGTGTATTCAAAGACTCTACATGGTTAATCCATAATAATAGATCTATGATAATACCATTATTTATCACATTTCCATCTATGTTGCTAAGAGACCTCTATTTAGACCTGGAAGTGATGATGAAGCTACTTCCTGTCAAACTTTCCACCAATCAGAGACCCTAGATTGAGATGAGATGAGAAAAGGCTTGTGTTATTTTTACAAAGTGCTGTTAGTGATAAATTCCTTTATGGTGCTATATGTATGTATACATTCATTTTACATCAATTTACCCTCATAATCTGACATCTGAGGCAGAACTTTTATATTTTAAAAATACGACAACAAAACTGAGAGATCTGAAATAAAAATGGCTTTGAGCTTTTTGGGAATAAAAAATCTTAGCATGCTTCACTCTAGGGCACTGTTTCTCAAATGGGGGTACACGTACCCCTGGGGGTACTTTGGGACACTCCAAGGGGTACTTGAGAAAATAAAAATCCCCAAAATGTTTTCTTTAAAATTTCTGATAATCCTGTGATATAAATCTATTTATGTTATTCTCAGTATTCATTTTTAATTCTGTGTTTCTATCGTGGTTTTAACAGCTAGGTACAAATTTGAACAAATTAGGTGCTGATGGACCAGTACTGTTTACTCTGCACTGGTTAGGGGGTACTTGGCTCGAAAAGTACTGCAAAAGGGGTACATCGAAAGTCCTCTGAGAACCACTGGTTTATACTTACTAAAAAGAGGTGGTATAACGTATCCAAATGTGTGCTTTCAAAGAGCGTACCAAAGTTACAGAAGTAGGCTGTTAGATAAATCTCCCTCTGAGACTACTTTCACTGTAAACTGGCTTTTATAATGGAAGAAGCACTTCAACTTGAAATAGTTGGACAATTTCCTCCACTGTGAAAAAGAGTTGCAACCCTCATAAACATATCCGAACTTGTCTTGTTAGTCCAGGTTGAAATGTCTGCTGTACAGCAAATAATGAAATAAATTTAGGTTATGACACAGTGTGATTATTATTAAAATGTACTAAGTTAGGTAAGATATGGCTAACTCAATGTTTTTCATGTTCTTTTTTAAGAGAATGAATTTAGTCTTTGCACAGGCAAAAATGTCCAAAACAAAAATTTAAGTTTATGAGTTGCATTTCTCACCAGTAAACGTTCCATCAGTGTTAGAAAAATTTATTTTTAAATAGAGCAGTCTGCTTTCTGCAGAGAAACATTAGAGCATCACTGTGCTCCATACAAAGATCTACATACATTTAGAAGCTGAGATAAAACAAGGATGAATGTAATTTAAATTGAAGTCATCTTAAAAGCAAATGAGACAGAGGTCTCCAAAGGTTTCCTTCTTGGTGTCCACATCTCTGGGTCAACAGAAAACTGATGCTCATGAAAAACATGGCAACCATCAGCAGGCTCTGATTGCAGGATGCCAGTAGATGTCACCATCAACACACTGAACTGGTTCCTGCCATCCTTTTGCGTGTTGAGATGCTCCTGCATCCATTTCGCTGTAGTTCATGGCTGTAGAAGCTCAGCTCCATAAACATAATTTATAAGTATAAAATTTAAGATTTGTTCAATAAAGCATTTAATAAAGCTTTTTTTTTTTCAATAAAGCTTTTTTACCATCAGAGGACAACAGAAGGTTTCATCTGAAACATGATTTATTTAAGTATTTAAATATATAGGAGGTACTTTCATGTTTAATTACTTAAATAAAGCCCAATTAAACCCAAGGACAACAAACCTGCAAGGCACAACTATAACCTACACACAAAATGCATCCGATTATTGGTTCCATGTAATTTATTTCAACCATTGTTTGATCATTTTAACACTATCTAAGCTTCTGCTTCTCTGTGAGGCAACATGATGACGACTCTGAATCTCAATGACTGCAAAACTGCCAATGAGAAAAAAAAAGGCAAAAAAGAAACAAAAGTGAGGATTTAAAAAAGAAAATCAATAAGTGTGCAATTCTGCAAGAGGGCAGGTTTCCAAATCCACATGATGTCTCTAATTAAAGATGCAAATAAGAAATGTTGGGGAGAAAACGAGAGGAATTATGTGGTTGTTAATGCAAACTGGTTCTTAGGGTCAATGGCGCTGGGGCTTTTTTAGGGCCTGTGGGTGAGCTGGTTGTGACAGGAATGACACTGCGGGGGCATTTTTCTCCTATAAGAGGGGCGGACTTGTGACCCAGGCAGGCTTGGATGATAGCCTCGCTGGAAAAGGCTGACGCAGGGAGTCCATTATTGGCCCCGGAGGAAGCTGAGGATTAGAACACCAAAGAATTTCAATAAAAGAAGTGTCTGTTTGGGGGTCGGGGAGGGGCCGGAGGACGGTGAAGGATGGTGAAGGTGGAGGGGTGCCCCCCCCCACCTCCCCCTCCATTGTCCCAACAGTGATTGAGAGCAAGAGGAGGGGAGCGGGACGGCATTGTGCTCGCAGCTTCTCTGAAGAAGCTGGTTATTAGGGGGGATGGATAAGGAGGGGTGAGGGATGGGGAGGCTGTTGACTCTTCATCTTGTGTGAACAAAGTCTCTGGCACATAGCCCTCTTATGTCCCTGTGTCCTGGACCCTCTTGTTTACGAGTGCCATGAATTCTGTCCCTCTCGGCGGGGACCTCCAACAACTCCAACCTGCGCCGCCACACATTGTAGAGCTTAAGTGCCCTTTAATTAGGCGGCCTCGGTGTCCGGCTGAAGACCGCTGTGGGCTCCGGCTTTATGCCGAGCTGCTTACACACCAATTCACACAACCCAGGGATGGAGTGTTTGCTGCTATAATGAAAAAGATTTATTTGGTGGGGCTGAGCTCTTGTCATCTTTGTCCCGCGGTCTGAAAAAGCCCAGACAAAGGCGCTGGTATTATCTTGAACACTGTTCCATTTCCAGGATACATTAGCGAGGGCTTCGGGACGAGGCGGGAGTCTCTCCGCCACCGAGCGGCTAATCGCTGCCAAAACTTTCCAGACGGATCCTGACAGTAAACACAATTTACTTCCTGTACAGACGGAACACATTGCACAACTTGTCTGCATTGCCATCATCATCATCATCAGGCATTAATTAATCGGTGAATTTCTCAGCTGACGGAGGCCGGCAATTGTCAGTTTCATGCTCATAAAAAGGAAAGGTTTCCACCATGTGGCTGAAGTTAAAGATGGTGAATCCATGCTTAAATATGTAGAGGAATGCAGTCACATAAGTTCTTTCTTCCACGTACACAGCCAAACACATGCACAGCTTTGTCGCTGTGATGGAGCGCTTCGGTTTCATTATCGCAGCGGCTAAAAGCTCGGCATCCGCGGCGGGAGAAAGGAGGTGGACGGGTGGGATTGGGAATTTGCTGAGCTACTCCAACAAAATGAGTAATTTCTGGATGCTCCATTGTGCGAGGAGCTTACGGGGTGAGCTCTCTGAACGGAATAGGCATCGGAAGGATAAAAAACATGGGAACAAGTGAAATAAAGTGGAAGATGGAAGGAATGAGAGGCAGAGAAGAATGATGAAAAGAAGTTTGTGAAGGGAGCGGGGCGGGACTGGGCGTGTTCAGAAACTTTCTCGCTGCAGCCCAGTGTGTGCAGATACCCTCCTAATCCTGGTTTTATTGGCTGCCTGTGTCCAGCCATGCTGGTCGGATTGAGAAGGAAGGGCAGAGAGGTGGGGGGGCTTAACACATGTCCTTCTTTGTGGTAATACGCTGATTAGGCCTGAGAAAGAGCCGGACCTGGTTACGGCCTTTCTCAGGTCACCGTAGAAACCGGCCCAGTAGGGGACCGCTGTGTGCGCCTCCCCCTCCCGTGCACCTCCTGCTGCAGACAAGTCGTCTTCCTTTGCAGATATTTCCACCGGTGCTGTGCAGGCCGGATTCTCCACAGTAGCTGCTGCCTTCGCTGCACTTGTGGCCTCGACCTGGGAAAACGTGGTTTCAATGTTGTTCAGATTCAGACCGCAGACTGATTCCTCTGCCTGAGCTCGTAAATTAGTCCGCTGTCACATTCCCCTAACCCATCCCTGGCCCTGCACACCGTCTATCGCTGCTACACAGCAGCTGCCGTCCAAATCCCAACGCTGAGCTCGGCACATTTCTGCCGATGCCGTAACACACGACAATGTTCATAATCGAAGGCAGGCGTGCCTCATTGTCAGCACCGCCGTGACACAACGCATCAACATTAGGCTGAGATATCTTTGGGTTATTGTCATATTTATCCTCTTCAGAGCGACTCCTTCCCACAAACAGGGCGGTCGGTCGGTGCTGCTCAATCACTGCCTGTTTCCCAAACTTCTTTGTTACGGAGGAATAAAACACAAAGCAGGCGGGTGACCTCCAGACTCCAGCTTTCCCTGCCGTGGCACTCAGCCTCGTCTCTGCAGGGCGAGCTCTCAGCCCCTGCTGAGCAACCTTTCCGTCCACCGAGCTCGCTCACGCCTCAGAGGTCCTCAGCAGAGACAATAACCCCACGAACCACATCAGAGACACGTCCAGATGTTTCATCTTCCATTATTTCTGCATGGAAAAGTAGCTTAAATATATTTATGTCGGCATGTTTTATCGCAGTGGTGCAAACATTAATGATATTCATGTTCCTGGAATAAAGTATCCACTTTATGTTGCATTTACACAGTTTTCAATAAGGAATAAAATAATAAGAGCTGGGTTTGTTAACATGTTCTTTTTGCCTCAATGTCGTTTTTTCCAAAGTCAAATGCTCTGAACACACATGCAGCCGAACCGTGGGTCCCAGGAGGGAAGGGTTCTGGCTCGGGACGGTCTGAAGCATCAGGAGCATTTCAGGCAGGTCCAACGCTTCAAACATCCTCTGGATTTTCCGCATGGGAACAGAAGTAGCAAAGGCTAACATTATTTTCTTTTAACTTTTCTTTTTATTTTAAAGATGCACTCCAGAACTTTCACAAATTTTCTAAACTCAAGGCTAATCCGGCATCCATCTTGCATCCTACGTGCACTGCCAGCTTTGCCAAGACAGTAAAAGACTCTTGAGTTTTGCCCCCTTCCTCTGATAATTTCTGCCTGCGTTCATAAAGACTGCCGTGTTTATATCTGGTTGCTAGTGCTCCTGGAAGACAAACTTGTATCTCAGCCTCAGGACGACTCCGTAAACGCACACACACTGTGGCATCAAATGAGGCCACAATGCAGAGTTTTAAATTTGGAAAGTTACATAATGCATCTTTGGGATCTTGAGTTTTAAAAAAATTGCAAAACTTTCCTTTCACAACAGAAAAATACAGTGACTACAATCCTGCTTTATGTCTGCTCCTGCAGGTAAACACCTGTCGGCAGATTTGATGTTTGACGCTCACACAGCTTCGAATTCATACCGCTGACTTGTGAAATCAAATCCAGTCAAATAAGTTTAAGTTGAGATCAGATGAAATGTTTTAATGTTGCTGCTGAAAAGCAGCTAATAATGTTTGATGTACTGATAAACCAAAAGTGACTGCACTGTCTTCACTTAGCAGCACTTTTAGAACAGTGCACAGTGCAGAAAATCATGCAATTATTCGTGATTTAAACTTTTAAAGGTAAAATAAGGCATTTATTTCTGGAGTAAAAACTTTATCTTAAAACACAAAGATGTTAGGAGTAAATTCATTTTTATTATTACAGCTTGTCACCACGAGACCATTTACACCTTTGTTGCTTTGACGATGCCGAGTAAAATAATCTGTTTAGTGAGGTGAACTTTCAGAGTTTCCCTTCGTAGAAGTCAAGTATGAAACCTCCACTGATGAACGCCTCCATTAGTCGCCACATCCTTCCCTCCAAACTCGCCGACTGATAATCCTTTTAGACAAAACTCTTAACTAGATTACGATCAATCCAACCGCTTCCCTTTGATCTTCTCAGGTCTATCTTGTTTGTATTCATCCTGATCTGTTTCCTTGTATGTTTATCACACGCATGCTTACTTCAGGCTAAGTCCATCACAAGTGTCCCATCCTCCTCCTTACCCCTCCCACCTCCCTCCCCACGTCCCACAGCCGCTTGCCCCCGCAGCCCATCAGAATGACAATGGTATTGATGTAAAAAGTGTCGCCTTTGGGCCGCTGAGGCACATAACCCCTGCATGCCTGGCCCCGCCACCGCCGCCGTTTATGGCTTTATTGTGCTCCTTTTATGTCCTCCCCTGTTGGGGCGGGCGGACAACAATTTAGGAAATTCACTGTATACGTGCCAACGAGCGGGGCAGAGGTGATGCAAGCACTGACGAGGACTTATATCCGGATCAATTAGTCAGGGCGCAACCCCTTTAAAAAAATAAAAATGTACGTCGGCCCCCCATCACCTGCCTCCAGCCACTTCGGGAATTTTCTTTCCTTCCAAGTGATCGCAGATTACACAAAGTTGAGAAACAACTCCGTTTTACCTCTCCACCTTATTTCATGTTACCCTCCCTCTCTCATTCACCTCCCTCCCTCTTCTCACTCTTTCCTTTCTTTTCCACATTACCAGGGGGTGGCGCGTGATTGACAGATGGGAACGAATAATAATTTTTTTTCGTAACCTAAGGCCATCTCCTGTGATTGGCTCGCCATCTGACATCTCCAAAACCTCGTCGCCCCCCTCTCCTCACCTCCCCCCGCTTTAATACTGGGGCCTGTGGATGAGGCATCCTGAGGGAGAAAAAAGTAGAGAGAGAGAGAGAAAAAGATATCTACCTTAGGGAAGAACCTCAGAGAGAGGGAGGGAAGGAGAGGACGGGTAGGAGCGTGTGCATGTGTGAGAGACACTTATTCTCTTAACTACTAGGAGACAGACACACTTTTCTGGCCCGACTCAAAGAAGGGGAGAAAACAGGAGGAAGATCCTTTTTTTTTTCTTAAATATCATTTTAACCCCCCTCCCTACCACTCATTCAACAGTCAAGCTGCCCCAAAAGGTTCTCTTTCCTGGAAACTCTGCCTACTGGAAGTTCTATGTATTGATCCATTCACCCTCTCACACACTGCAAGGCTTACCTCATGGATTTGTATCTGATTGGATATTTGATGTGTGTGTGGTTGTCCAGCTCACGGGTGCTTGGAGGCTATCCCATCTGGTGGTGAGTACAAATCCACAGTTTCAGCATCAGACCTCGTAGCCGCATAGAGAATGTGTGTTTTGCTTTTTTTCTCCTTTTCTTGGTCAAATGATCATTTTCTGAGAGGGCAGAGTGTGCACTTTCAGTTGACTGCGTGGAAAAATGTTCTCCGGCCCAGTCCAAAGAATCTTAACCTCAAATACTGGTGCAACGGAAAAGGCTTGCCGTTCTTTTCCCCTCTACACTCAGGTCCATTTATCATTTTAGAGTATGCTGGGGTGCAGAGAGGGTAATTTATTTTTTTGTTTGGGACCCAAACCTGTTTTCTTTTTTATCAAAAAAAAAATATATATCACCACAAGTAAGATTATATAAATTTGCCCTTTTGCCAAAGACAATGAAAAAATGTTCTTAAAGAAAAGTAGAATCTTTCTTCCCGTTGAAAAACAATCAGCTAATTTAAGAATCTGCAAGAATGCTT
>JBAJHY010000022.1:2209694-2220412 GCA_037177095.1 Craterocephalus marjoriae | reverse complement strand
AATACAAACCGTCAGTAAAAACAGACGTCACCAAAATTAGTAGAGCAGCTACATTAGCATAAAAATCACTGTCTGTGGTCCAAAAAGCAGCTGCTCAAGTTAAAAGATGGCCACTAATTACTTTGGTGATCATCTTTTCCCCTTTTCTTACAGCTGTAACATCTTTAACAACACTTGTAAGTTAAGTTGTTTCTCGCCATGCACTCAGTGTAACTAAAAAAGAGGGAAAAAACTGTAGGAAACATAAAATCTAAAAACAAGGTGCAAATATTAGTTTCAATAGTTCAATTATTTGATAAAAGGCGGCTTTGGGTGAATTTGCTACAGTAAGGCATGGCTGAACAGCAGGTTTCCCCGTTCAGTGAACACCTCCACATCCTGGACTCTCCATCGCTCCTCTCGTACTGTATCTTCCTTTTAAACACCCACAACGAGCTGGGTGCTTCCTCCGCTTCTCCTACCTGCACATGACTCTGAGCTGCCTGACTCCACTCACTCACACTCACACTCACACACACACACACACACACACACTCCCCGTTCATGCTGAAGCTATTTCAGTAACACTCGGGTCTCCTCCATGTCCAGCACCCTGCTAGTAGCCGTCTACTGATCTACGATAAAACCCAGAAGGATGACAGATGCTGAAAACAACACGTGCTACAACTAAAAAAAACAGGCTGAAACTGCTCTGGTCTGTTTTCTTTAAAAGGTCCGGTGCTCATCTGCCCCTGCAGACGCCGCCATGGAAACATAAGGACATATCCTGGAGGCTTCGTGGTTTTTAGTCTTGAAGCACCTGGAGGGCTTTCTTACTAAACCACCTTATAGTTTCGTAGATCTAGCGGCTCTTTACTGGGCACACACCAGTCGTCGGCTTCTTGGCTCACTTTGTAGTTCTTCAGCGCGGTTTTGTTGTAAACCGGCAGCCTTTCTATGGAGTCTGTGGACAGAGCCTGGAGGGACGAGACAGGATGGAGTTACTGAATGACCCGTTTTACCTGCACAAGGCCGGTTAGGCTCCTTTTTTATTTGCTGCAGGGGTTAAAACTCTCCGGCTCACCTTCAGGTAGATGACAGCGTCTGTGCCGTAGCCCTCCATGGAGTAAAGCTGCAGGTCTCCCTGGAAGTATTTGGCGTAGAGACGAGAGATGGGGAGACCATAACCGAAGCCAGCCTGCAAGGAAACCAAGGAGAGGTTGAGTTTTTTGTCAAGTTTGCGTGGCGTAATTTATGTCAGTCACTTTTCCAAGATCTACAAAAGCAGTTTCTATCTCCGTGAAAGGCTGAATGAGTTTTTCGATGCTTGGAAGATGCTCAGAAATACAAAAAACCCTGCAGAGAAGGCAACCGCATGAAGTCCCACCACCCGGTTTACGTACCAGCGGAGGGCGCGAGTGCTCTCCGATCTGAGGAGCGGGAGCCGTGGAGTACATGTAGCTGAAGAGGTTGTCGATCCTGCGAAACGGGACGCCGCCTCCTCTATCGCTCACCTGCAGAGCGGGAAACGGAACGATGAGTTCAGGGAGACGTGCGCCTGCTTGTCGCTAACATCTGGCCTCAGCTAAGTTGCTTGTTTCTGTCACGTAATTTTAAGATTAAAAAGTGGGAGAGATTAGATTGTAACCTCCCAAGAGCTATAAAAGTGTCCTCCTACGACTGAAACCGGGGCTGAATAAGCGCTGATATCAATGAGAGTTTTTGTAACACTTGGGATCAGCTCGGTGAGCGATCGGAGCTGATGATGTGTCCTGTGTGCCGCTAATCTTATCAGAGCTTAGTAGGTGCATGTAGGCGTTGGGCTGAAAGGAGGGTGAGGTCATTATGTAACCATCACAGAAAAACATTTCAAACAGAAAACAGGGAGGAAAACTTAACCTTGAAGTTTAGGATCTACCTCTGATTGTGTGCAATAAGCCTGCAACCAACTCTGTGAAAGCATTTTACTTTTACAAGCTTTATTAAACTTATAAAGACCCTGCTGGTTCACCCTGAGCTCTAATCCGCCTCCTAATAATATACTGTGATAAGAGATTCTGAGAGAAACCTCCTGGGAGCACCTCACACAAAATAAGACGAACAAGGGACCTAATTAAATACTTTATCTGAGGTCTAGGTGTGCATGTAGAGGGTGGTCTCATTCACCTGACCTTACAGCCTCTAAAAAACTTGGAAATGTCTGTTTTAATCCAAAAAAACACAAACCCATCTGTGTACTATGTTGCATACATATTAAACATACAAATGAATGTATTTTATTTAGGCAAAAAAGACTAAATATGCACCAACATTTAAAGATAACATAGATCCCTTTGACCACTGAAAATATAGTCAACAGTGAAGCCTAAAAATATAAACTTAAGTTATTGATCACCCCAGCTTCACAAACAAACAATGCTAACCACTGTGAAAAAAAGAAGCCTATACAAATAGGCACAGGCTATTTCTTGAACTCCAAAATCAACACTGCCTAGGAAATGAAAGAAAACTGAAATTATGTCACAGTGGTGTAAAGTATCAAATATATTTTAAGATCAGGGCCATTTTGTAGTCCATCTCGCCTATGGTTGCAAAAATGCACAAAATGGCCTTGATCTACACAAAGTTCCATTCAAAGTCTATAATGTTTTTCAGAAGAGTGGATACATGAGGGTTTACACTGACTGATTTTTTCTGAACAGTTTTGCCTGTCCTCTTAGAGGTGATCTTTCCACCACTGGCCTTGGTCCCTCCTTTGATACCCACAAAGCGCCTGAAAATGCAGACTAGTCTGAGATTAGGTTGAACATCAAATGACAGTTAAGAACTAAGGTTTTTAAGTGGTACTTGGTGGGTAAAGGGGATGGAGACCAAACTTTACCTCTGAATGAATTCTAGGGTACAGGCAGCCTCTTCTTGATACTGCAGATTGAAGATGTAATAGACTGAAAACAGTGTGGCAAGCCCCGTCATGAAAGTTGGCTGAATGCCTTCACATATGACGTGGCCCTCAGTACTGATCATCCACTGCCCAGCAGTCACATGCTCTTTTCCTCCTAAAAGATCAGATTAAAAGTAGTCATAAAAAGTACTGCAACTTCTACAAATTACTTTCTGTATAATTACTTGAACATTCATTGACAGATGAAATTTTCTCATGCAACACAAATATATTGAAAGCTTAAATTATTTTGCAAAACATATGCCAATCTGCTTTTGCTTGCTGAAGTATGGGGGGAAAAAAG
The DNA here is from genome assembly GCA_037177095.1 of Craterocephalus marjoriae. Classification (NCBI taxonomy): domain Eukaryota; kingdom Metazoa; phylum Chordata; class Actinopteri; order Atheriniformes; family Atherinidae; genus Craterocephalus; species Craterocephalus marjoriae. The sequence goes on along the minus strand of JBAJHY010000022.1, from coordinate 2,217,188 downwards.
GAAATATGGCCATCTTGATTTGTTTTCCAGACTTGTCATATTTCATAAGATCCCTATTGAACATCAGCAAATACCTCTAACTTAAAAACAAGGGTTTGTGCAGACAGCCAAGGCTAACCGGACAGTGATCAACACAAACTCTTGGGAAAACTATTACCTGTTTAATATTCATTACCTGGTTAATATTCATCATTTCAAGGCAAAATTATCATTTTTACATCTGTCAAAATCTTTGATCTTTGGTTCCTTCATGGAATCTTGAGACTGAATACAAGGACTAAAAAATTGATATAACTTTGCAGTTTATGTCAGTTTGATAGTATACTTACATAGTAGTATTAGCCGGGGTGACAAAGGCAGGCTGAGGTTCCTCTCAACGTCTGTCACTGTGGCAGATGACTACAAGGAACAAAAGATTTAAAGAGAGAACATTATTTTCTCTAGATACATTTTAAGATGGAAATGATTTAGGGAAATTGATCAATAACTATTACAAAAACCAAAATATACAAAACGAACATCTGTGGGAAGGATTAAGCCATCTGTGCTCTCTTTGAAGTGGGCCATCAGCAACTGGACAACATAAATTGCCATCTCAGCATCATCATCCTGCGACTAACAATAACCTCAGTTGAACCTGCTTTATTCATGATTTTCTATCAACTCACTATTGTTTAGGTCATTTTCATCAGGCCTCTGTGGCAGGTTCGTTTGCCCTTGATGTTAGCTGTCCCCAGTTGAGATAGACCAGCCTCTAATTTAAACAGGGGCTCACAGGTTATGATGGATGGTGCTTTCTATTCGGTAGCAGCAGGTCACACAAACTAATATCCCACATCTCTGATATGCCTGTGTGTGTAATAACAGACATCACATTGTTTCTTTCTGTTTCTTCCCCTCCTCTTTAATCCCGTCTCGCCCCTTCTTTCGTCTGCTCTACTTGTTTCTGTTGTTATCGCCCTGTGTCCTGCTTCCCCTCTGTGGAAATCACAAAGGTGAGATTGTATGTGAATATCAATACAGCTGGTTGTGTACCCCTAAAGTCCTATGGGATAGATGATCAAGTCAGCTATTTGTTATGTTAGCTAATTTTTTTTTAGCTTCAGTAGATCAGGTTGGTTTCAGGGTCATCTCTGCACTGATAAGAGGAAAAAAGAAAGGGGCTGAAAATGAAATATGAGGCAGTGCAACAAACATCATGTTGCAGTAAATGTTCGAGCTGAGAATACAGGTTTTAATTGAAGGAAATGTTTTAAGTAATACATCATTTTACTTGCATTCGAAGTAAACATGTTGACTTTAGTTATTTTTGTTTCGTTATCATGTCACTTTTATCTATGAACTATTTCCTGTGTTCAGTCAATCATAGTTTATTTGTATGCAACAACAGATTATCTAGAGCAAAGTACTACACATGAAACATAAATAAAGAAAAAATTCAAAAACTAAAAAGCAGTGACAAAACAGTTAAAAAATGGTCAAATGAAGGGTCATGAATTATTAAACGCTCCTCTGAACAGAAGTGTCTTGGGCTTGCTCTCAAAAAGTGCCAGGTCATAAATGGATTGCAGTTCTGTGGAAGTTTCACAGATGCATTATATGTTCAATATTGCTGAACTGTTTAACACTAGGTGGTGTGCACGGTGGTGTAGTGGTAAGCACTGCGGCCTCACAGTGAGAAGGCTGCCAGTTTGAGTCCTAAGTCGGTCGGAGCCAGATTCTGGCTGAGGAGGCGCCAGTCTGTCTGACTGGCGACCTGTCCAGGGTGTACCCTGCCTCTCGCCCGTTGATAGCTGGGATAGCACAACTGCGACCCAATTGGATTAAGCGATTCAGAAAATGAATGAATGTTTTAATTGGAATTCCCAACCTCCTGAAATGACTCTGCATTAGGAGCTGGTTTTAATCATCTCCTCTTTGGTTTGACATATACTCACTTGGATGTACATGCTGTAGTAGCAATAAAAATGGACACAGAGCTTGATCTTTCCAGGAACACGTCTGCAGGCCCTAATGCCACCAATAGATGCCTTATAACTGATAACAACACCTTTGATGCAATAAGAGATTAGGTTTTTTTTGTAATTCCGAATTAGTAGTAAAGACCTAATGTGAATCTTTATCTCATTATATGAAATGATGTCCAGGTCGGGTCGAAAGCAGACTATCATCTCAGAGTCATGATTATCAGAAGCACACACAGAAGAATATGGTATCATCCCTTCATCTTATGACACATCTGTCCTAGAAAGGCAGTAGATGTAAACTGGACCAGTAAGTTTTAGCCCACAGATCACTGGTGATAAGCCTGCTGCTAACACAGTGGGAAAGTATTCAGTCAGCTTGTGTACATTCATTTAAAAACCCAGTTTTTCACTCCACTTTTGGTGTAAAACTGGTATAGGTGGAATTGCAGAAAGGCAGCAACAAAAAAGGGAGAAAAACTGTGTATGTGTTCAAATGTGAAACACATTTCCTTTTTCCTGTCCTACAAAGGAAAACTATCAAAAATGTGGGCTTTGCCAGTAATTCCTATGACAAAGCAGCCTGCAGTGGAGTGAGTTGAGATGGAATCAGCATTGTTGATGCAACTTTGTTGATGGAAAAGTTTGAGAGATTAGGGCTGTGAAAGCGGTGCTTGCTTTTCTTGAGTTTAAACAATGCAGTCTGCACCGCAATTGTTTAGGGCCTCACAGAACGTGACCTTTAGTGAGAAGTACCCACAGCTGGAATGTGCACAAACGTTCAGAGCTGCAGAGAAAATGTCAGGCTACAGCAGTGCTCAACAACCTGTCTGTGATGCAAGTTTGGCTGAAATATTGATGCTGGATCCACTTTCTAAATATGCCAATGCTTTGATTTTTAGTACTTAGCAGAATTGAGACAATCGTAGGAGTAGGGAAAAAAATATTGTAAGTGTTTTGTTTCACGGTTTTTAAAATGATTTTTTGTTTTGAAAAAATAGTTTGTTTTTTTTCCTTGTCTTGTCTTTTCTTGGTTTTCATCTGGTTCAAATATGTTGCTGCTGAATAAATCTTAAAGATGGACTTACTCACATGTGATGCGTGTGGTGTTATCGTGGTGGTGGCGGTATGGCTCATGATATAGTCTATAGACATCTTCATTCCATTTTTTTTACATGGTCTGAGTTTAAAAGAGCAAACTAAAAATCATAAATATAGAAGAATCACAATTTAAATCGATTCAGCACAAAAAAAATGTAATATATGTAATGTAATAATGTGAAATTAAAGGGATACTGTATAACTTTTGGGGAATAGGGGTCGTAAACCTATAAATTAATCTTTTGACCCAAATATCAGCCTAATGTGAGTATTAATGGATGATTTTTGGGTTCAATTCACTGCTGGACAACTGTCAGTTTTATGAGGAGGCTGCCCTCTTCAGAAACCAGACTTGCAACTTGGCATAATTAAATCCGTCTCTCATGGGTCATGTGACCTGCAGCCCTTTGCTCTTCAGCAACAAAAACACAGAGAGCTGTGCTTCATGTTACTTCTCTTTGAAATTTTGTCAAATTCGAATAAAGCAATTAGAGGTTAGAGGTTTAGCCCCCTAGTGGGCAAAAGTTATATGGTATTCCTTTAAATTTGGCAATATTCCAGATATAAAAAGTTATTTTGGTCTTCTTCATCACATACATGATGTACTTGTCCTACATAAGTCCTCCTTACATGTTATGCTGGGTATGAAAAGTCCAACCTTCAACTGGTATGATCCTGTAATTGGTAGCTATTTCATGACAAAGCTTTCGGGTGTGGTTTGGATAAAAACATTTAGTTTGGTGCAGAAGTGTAAAATGAAATAAACCAAACAATTTAATTTACTACAGTACACTACAAATACATGTGCCTAATGTATTTGGTGATGTGCAATGTTGGTGTTGAACACTAGCAATTACTTCTTTTGGAAACTGCTATGATTAACAAAATTAAAAAACTTTCATCTCAGAACGTACTACAACATACAGCATGACTTAAATACTCTGGTTAAAGTTTTTCATATACATCTTTGTGGTTTAGTGGATGAAATAAATATAATAAAATGTACAAAAGAAAGGGGAGGGCAGAAAAAGAGGGACTTTTCATGATCTTCCATGGTCAAAAATAGAAAGTTAATTTGTGTAACAGCTCTTCAAGATCTTGTTCAGCCAAGCTTGGGAGAGGATTGAGAGGAACCACAGAGACACCCACTGATGGGGAAAATCTGTTTGCTTCAAGCGATTTCTCAAAATACTTGCATAACCGCTATGCTACACTTTTGCTAGAGTTGTTACAGAAGCTGCTCTATTTCACACAAGTCTAACAGGCCAGATTTAAACCATGGTGTCCCACAATGGAAAGCAAACATTTACTTGTTGACCACAGGCGAATCCCACCAACTGAAAGGGGGCAGCTTAAGATTTCTGCAGACTGATGAATGCTTGTTTGTATGTATCCTGCCTATAGAGACCATAATACACCATGATAAGTTAATGAGATTATGTCAAAACAAGAATAAGCAGGGGCTGCTGTGCAGAAAAAATCTATATTCTTCTGCTATGTATAAAGAGTTTTTCATTTTTCATCTAATTTTTTATGTATTTTTCATTATTTCAAACTTCAACTGCTATTTAGTCCCATGGCTTCAAATCACCACAGGATTGCATATTAGTTATATAGAACCCACTGAAATGGATACTGGTAGCACCTAAGTACACCTCAGAGAAAACATGGTAATATGTGGTATATGGCATGTTAGTACTAATGCATGCATATTGTATGAGCAATCAGGTGGGGATTTAAGGGTTTCTAGGTCATGTGACTAAAAACCTATAAAAGTTTGAAATATTGAAAAATTCATATAAAGTTGTCTGAGATGAAAATGGGCAACGTAAAGGCCATGCATAATTTACAGACAAATGTTGAATAGTTTGGAATTGTTCATTGTTTATGTGTTTGAGGAGATATCAAATTACAAATGCCAGTATTTAAAATATGATGACAGTCCCTAACTTTCTACTCTGCAGTGAAACTGGGTGCAACAACCCCACAACAAAGAGGCTAGATAGATATAACAATTCAAGACCGTTGAATGGTGCCTCTCAACCCCATGACAAAGCAGCATTGGATCAGAAGACATGGGTTATGAATATCTGCCAAATATCCAAACTGAAACTAATTTTACCTCAGTGTTCTTTGGAATATTTTTTAACATCAGGCTTCAAAGAGGAGGAACAGCAGTATTGGATCACACAGGAGCAGCTATATCAGGACGCAGCGTCTAAATTAATCACAAGATCAGAGACGTCTTGGAGTGGCTGATTCATCCCAGCAGGATGACAGTGACTGTTCTAACATGTCTAATTAGTGCAGAAAATCCTAAGTTTGAGAACTTTTTTGGGTCAAACTACATAAAAAAAAAAGGTTGAGTAGACCTGTTTACATTTCTACAGATAATTTTGGTTTGAATTTGCAGGCGTGTGTTCACATGTTCAAAAATGAACTTCCCCACAAGTCTGGAGGAAAAAAAAGAAAAAGAGGTTTATTCCTTTTTAACAAGCTTAATACAGGTGTGTAGAGCCCGTTTCTATTTTTGTAAAAGGTGGAAACACAAAACGTGGAGCTGAATCAAAGTGTCCTTTATAAGAAATGATCAAGAGCTGGCAGTCTTTCCAACTGAAAATTAAATCTGGTGGAGTTTAAAGAAGAAGCTTGAAAGTTTTGTAGAATCCATCAGATCAAGCCACGACCTCCGTTCTCGTGTTTTTCTGTATCCATTACTCTCTTCGCCTCTTCAACTCTGCCTGAAGATTAAAGTTCATTTCCTTTTTTTGGTTTGTTTTTGGCTTTTACTGTTGCTAAATGAACATGCCTGAGAACAGCTTTAGAGTTGCAGCTCTTGGGAAGGAAGGCGAGCCTTCCCAGCTTTTATCCTCAATAACAAATACAAAAGAAATTGCTCAAATGAAGAGAACAAAGCCTTACCGGTGTTCATGCATGAAAAAGATTGAAGAGAGACGAGAGAAGACGCAGGAGAGGAGAACAGAGTGTTTATTTTAGTAATGAGTTCTTATCTTCACGGTTTCCGCTTCCAGCTGGGTCTTTTTGTTCTTCTGGCTGCATTTCATGTACTCGCTGGATTTAACCGTAAAAGGAACTGTACCTTGTTTAGACTTGAGCTGCCAAATATCTACTTAGGAAGAGCTGTTTCATATTAGCTTAGCTTTAGTGAGATACACAGCATGGAGATGTATGACAGAATCCCAGATGCAGCACCGCAAACATGGACGGTTTTTGTTGTTAATTCTGGCACTTCCACTCGTATCCAGTAAACGGACAGGTAAGAAAGTCCTTTATGTTCCCCACCAGATTGTAAATTTTCCATGTTGGAGAGCACAGCTGGGTGGTGTTAGATATGTTTAAAAACTGACATAATGCCATGCCAGCTTTTTTAAGCGTATATCTAGGCTCTGAAAATAAATGAACATAAATCATTTTTACATTCAGGAAGCACTCTGCTTCTTTCATAGTTTTTCTTTTCATCCCACACAAGTTCAAAAAACATTGAAAAACATATGAGTCACTTCAGTCAAGTTTCATCTGAAATGTTTTTGTTCTTAAACAGCAGATTGATTTAATCTTCTTGTCCCCAGAGTTTGGTCTAGCTTTATCCTCAGATGTTTTTTGCAACGTATGTTTTTATACTGATGCTTCAGTTCAACAAACAGAAACTGCAAGCCAGTTAGTTTGTGCAGACAGGGGTGGGGGTTGTATATGTGCGCTGTGGGAGTGTGATAGTGTGTGTGAAAGAGAATGATTGGAAGTGTGTTCTTGAACTTATTATGCTCAATTCGCGGAGTTAAGGAATTCATATAGAAATAGATTAAACTTTTATTAATAAAATATAACACTTAAACAAAGCATATCAGAGAAACTCAAACAAAACAAGACAGACCTGGGGGCACCCCGGAAAGGGTCTTATTTGGCGAATGAAGACCCTGCCAGCTGTCTCCAGTTCACCATCAGGACCAAGGCCTGCAACACAGACGGTATAATCAGTGAAAGACAAATAAGCTTGCAGGAGCCTAAAGAGGCCTGGGGACCCTCACGTTTTTGAGTTTGAAGGTTTGTGGCTTCATTCAAAAATTGTTTTTATCATGTAAAGCAGTTCCCGCTACTTTTGTAAGAAAAGTGCTTCACAATGTTTTGATTTGGTTGGGTTGTGACAAATATGAGAGTGAAAGCAATAAGATGATAGGCTAGTTGTATTTAGGATCTAAGGCAACTACAACCGTCTCTTAGCTACTTTTTTACTTTTTTTAACCTCGTATTGGTGTAGAGTCTCAGCTTATCAGGTCATCGGTAATCCTAATCCAAGGTTAATTGGACTTCTTTTTTTGTCTTTCAAATGGTTTGATTCTCATCTAAAATGCTTCTTCAGCTCTTTGCATTAGCACGTGGATACAAATCCAAATTTATTCGGATTAATTTA
>JBAJHY010000022.1:2020544-2030686 GCA_037177095.1 Craterocephalus marjoriae | reverse complement strand
GTAACTACGACACCACCACACTGAAAATAACAGCACACCAACACGTGTTCAGTCATTTTTTTCTGAGGTACTCGGAGCAAAGAGCCGCCCCCACATGCAAATACCCTTCTCTGTTGTGTTTTCTATGGTTTCCCCTTCTTTCGAGTTCTGATTTCCTATAAAAGGCTCCAATTTAAGTAAATCGACAATTTGAGCTGAGCAAAAATGAAAACTTTATCTACTTTCGTAAAGTTTTGGTGGTCGAATTATTCATATAAAAGTTTCTGTTTTGGCTCGTATTAAACTCTGCAGGGGAAGAAGAGCTCTTTCACCTGTTCTTTGCAAGCCACTAAGAGCTGCTGCCATGATTGTGTTTCACAGAGAACTGTATGATTGTTCGCTAAACTGGACTCACAACTGTGGCCAGAAAGACCCAACTGGGAGCATTTACTGTGGGGTTTTGTTTTACCAGTGAATGGCAGAGGAGGGAATGTGTGAGTTTCTCTACGAGGTTTAAGAACATTTAACATGGAAGAAAACATTGAACAGTTTGACTTATCAGATATGGTAAAAAGAAGCAAAAAGATTTTGATGCTTTCTTTAAATCAAAAGTTAAAACAGGGCTTTCATAATATTTTACCTTCAGAGACATTCATGGATTAAATGAGGGATTTGTTTTTAAGGCGTCCTAAACAGTGTCTTTTAAAATATTGAGAAAGGTAGAATTGTATTGAATGACACAGCAGGTTGCTGCTGGTTGCGCCCACAATCTGCCTTCCCTCCACTGTGGTTGCTCAGATGCAAGTCTGCACCAATTGGAAATATAAGCAGAGAAGATTTGCTTCAGAGTTCCCACAAACAGTACATCTGTAGTTTTGTAGGCCTGCCTTAAACACAAGAGGCAATAAATCCATAACTCAAAGCATTTTTTAAAAGAAGGGGGGAAAAAGAGCGCATATCACAAGTTAAATCGGTGATGTCAAACTGGAAAAGGCCTTCCTGCACATCGCTATATTTTCTAAGATCAGTCTATCACAACCACCCACCAAATCAGGCCTTGTTTGTTAATGGGTGAGGCTAAACCTGAAATCTTTTATGCACATGTCCCAAAAGCTTAAGAATACAGAAGGCATGGACGTAGCACATGACCGACATATTCTGATTTCCAGAAAGAGAGAAGGGCCACATTTTCCCTGGTAGTCACAGATTGGTTAACAACCGCTCCCGTGTTTTGTTTTGGTCCTTTTATGGAATTTGTTGAGTGTAACACAAATATAGAAAATTAACAAATTTATATTGTAAGAGATTATTTTAGTGGCCAAGAAGTTAATTATTAAAAATCGCATTGGAAACCATCTAATTTATCAAAACAAAAATAGCAAATTTTGACTTTAAAGTACTTGAGATCCATTATTCCGGCAAATGATCCAGGTGGGACTTAACTCAATAAATGGTTAATAGGCCTCCACTACTAAAACAATAAGGTTCCAGTCCTAAGTTCTAACTTTTTCCTAAGCAGTAAAGCAAACTGCTTTACTGTAAACCAGCACTCCATAGCATAAACTGTAGATTTTATCTATTTGTTCCGCCCACATTAAAGTCTTCTAGAAAAGAAACAAAGGGGTGTTTCTCAAAGATCTGCTTTTTGCACGTCCGCTTCTCTCTCACAATGATTAATTTAACCCCTCCACTTTCAATAACCAAGTTATCATTTTGTAAGATCTACATTCTTAATAGTAACCAGATAAGGCAACGTTAGCAAATCCTGTTATTTCGGCTTATGCTGCAAACTTCATGTACAGCAGTCAGCATGTGTATCTGAAAGGCTCATTCTCTTCTCATATCAAATAGCACTGCGTGAGTTTGCCAACTTGCTTATACTTAACAGATTAAGGAGCTGCTAGTCCAAGGTGGGCAAAGGGTCCAATGAGTTGCCCTAATTTATTCACACAGCCTCTCCCCTCTGTCCTCATATGGACACTAAATGCATCAAAAATAGTCGTGCATCAATAATACATAGCTTGACCTTAGCAGACATTGTGGCCTGCATTTGGATTGAATAGAAGTGTTCGCCATGTTGGGATTACAGTTATTCAGAACTTGTGGAATAAGCGGTAAAGGGAAATAAGTTGTTTCTGTCCTTGACGGTTTGCTAGTTAGGTTAGCCTAGCATAACCACTGAAAGGAAGGGGAAGTGGCTAGCTTGGCTATTTGAAGAACAACTTTTATACATTTTAAGTGTTTTATCTGCAGGACTGTTAACATGGTAACAAACGGTGAAAATATCTCAGCTTATTAAAGGAAATTCAGACTGGAATGCTTTCCAGGGAAGATCTTCATCCTTTATTACCTATATGTGCATAAAAAGTTGGGAAAGATTTGGAGTTTTGGTGTTTATCTGAAAAAAAAACAGTCATTGTTTCCCAGCCTGCATGTGCATGTGAGGCCTGTAAAGGTTCAATTTGGCCTAAAGATCAGGGGTCAGATGACGCCTCCTCACCGTACTCATTGAGGCATCCCGCTGGATAAAACTGGTGATTTAAAAAAAACACAGTAGTGAATAGAGACAGCCAAGTCTACAACGGGGTACACGCCAGCAGACAGGCCATACGTGATGACGAGATCTAAGGCGTGCCCCCCACTGTGACTCGGCTGCCTTAGGTGTTGAATAAAACCCATGTAACTAAGAACACTTAAAAACTCAGCTGCCACAGGATCTGAGGGGTTGTCCATGTGTAAGTTAAAATCACCAGTTAAAACAATCATATTATAAGAATTATAGATGATTGATACAAAATCTGAAAATTCTCTAATAAAAGTTGCATGTTTCTTGGGTGGTCTATAAATGGTTATGATCAGGATGGGAGGACTGTTAAGAAGGATTGCATTGTATTCAAAAGTCTTATAGTGATTAAATAAAGCAGGTTTGGTGGCAAGAGCTTTTGATGTTATAGATACAGTGCCACCTCCCCTTTTACCATGTCTTGTAGAAAAAGCAAAGTTAAAATTAGGCGGTGAGGCCTCAGCAAGGACAGCAGTCGCATCTGCACCCAGCCAAGTTTCAGTTAAAAACAAACAATCAAGCTTAAAATCTAAAATCAAATCATTCATAATAAAAGACTTATTCAATAAAGATCGTGCATTTAAAATAGCCATGCTCAGGGATGTAGGGCAAGATTTGTTTCTGAGTTTATTTACAGTGATGTTGACTGGTTTAAGAGTGCGGTTTGTTCTTTTCGTCTGTCTATATGTGTTTCTATTGGTGGATATGACGGGGATAGATGAAATGATGTAACAATTGACTGTTTTGTCCAGATCTAATGATGGTGGTTGTTGATTGTATGGTGGATCAAGCTGTAGGGATCGGAAGGGGGGGCCAGTGAGCACGAGATAGATGGATACTGGTTGTGGTTGTACAGAGGAAGAAAGAAACGTGGGGGCGTGAGATGTAAACAGTCACTGTGCAGCTGATTGCAATGTGTATTGTAAATTGAATGCCAAAATATTGGAACCTAATTTATTCGGATGCAGACCGTCTGATGTGTAATAGGTGGAATGGTTCCAGAACAGGTTAAAATTGTCGATAAAATCAATGTTCAAAGCTTTGCAAGTATGCTGGAGCCAAGTGTTCAGTCCGAGTAGTCTGCTAAAACGCTCTGCGCCGCGGTTCAGAGTGGGAAGCGGGCCGCTAATAAAAACAGACTTGCCACTGCTTTTTAAAATGTTAAAAAGATCCCTAAAATTGTTCTTAGTTAACTCCGATTGTCGGTGGGTGGTGTCGTTGGTCCCGACGTGCACAGCCACCCGTTTCACTGAGTCTGCAGCAGACCGGGGAGCTCGCTGGTGATGACTGGCACGGTGGCACCCGGTATGCATTTTGTGGTCGCATTAAAGAAACGGACATGTCTTACCATGGAGTCACCGATTATGAGGGTCGTAGGAGGGAGGAGAGGTGGTGGGCATGAACGCCGGGCCGTCCGGTGGTGGTGAAGGTGGTGGTGGTTATCTTATGGGAATGCGCCACAGAAAACAGGCGTCGGGGAGTAATTTATTTATTCGTGTGGTCCCTAGGTAATACTAATCCCGTCAAAATAGGCCTTAAGACATACATCTGTTATCACCTTATAAACACAAAAGTACAAAAATTTGTTACCATTAGATACTGATTCCCAGGTAATGGTATTGATAACCATACCGATTTAAATGGGTAAGGGATCCATCCCTATGCAGGTGTATACATAGGATAATCCAAGAATGATTTGATATCAAGCTTGAATATTCTTTTTACACTCCACATCATCATCCCAGCCATCAAGCAACTGATTTATTAACAACCTCTGCTGTTGGCAATGGGTTGCTTTCATGCTCCCAAAGGTCCTCAGAGGAATACCCTGTAAAGCACAGAAGGACCACATTCAGCTAGGCAGGCCATATTGTAATGTGCTTCCTAGGAAGCTAATTTCTCCCACATGTTAGCAAGTAGCGTGCAATGGATTTATTAGCTTTATAGCATTTGTTAGAGTAACAAATGCTAACAAATTAAAACTGCAGGCTTTTAGAGAATGTTGCACCACGGTCCCTTATTAGTGTGACACGGGGGTAAACAGTAAAGCCTGACTGCGCTCAGAACATATTTGGTTATTGTCTCTTCCCTGCTGTTCACAATAAAAACAAGTGTGCAAATGGAATGTCATTCCTATTTATAACCAAATATCTGGACCCAACCGAGGATGAGCGTACGTTGCCCCATCGAGAACTTTAAGTACGTGGCTGGACACGAGGAGGCATCGGTAATAGCGGCCACGCTAAACATACACGCGACCGCCCACGCTGCAGCGCCCAGAGACATGCACACAAGCGCTAAAGCAGAGAAACTGAAGCGACCTTCCATCGTGCTGGCAGGAACGGCTGAGACGTGGTCGTATTTCTTAACCCACTGGGATGAATACAAAAGAGGTACTAAGCTGACCGGTCCCGACGTCGTCACACAGCTGCTGGAGTGCTGCGAGGAGGACCTGAGGTAAGACCTCACCCGTGCAGCTGGCAAGAGCTTGGCGAACAGCGGTGAGGAAGACGTCCTGTCAGCCATGAAAGCATTAGCCGTCCGTGCAGAAAACATAATGGTGGCCCACGTAGCTCTATCCAACATGAGGCAGGGACATGAAGAGCCCATCAGATCGTTCCACGCTCGCTTAAAGGGGTACCAGGCACATGCAAATATGAAATAAAATGGGTTATGGAGGGCTGTAATCAAGTGAATGACTTTACTGAAGAAATACTACGCAATGTGATTGCCCGAGGCATCGCGGATCAAGAAATACAGCTAGACTTGCTGGGTGAGAAAAACCAGGATATGCAATTAAAGGACATGATAGAATACATTGAAGCCAAAGAGTAAGGAAAACGCTCGGCTTTGCGGCTGCTCGACTCCCAACGCACAGATTCATTAAGCAGCTCGTATCGGCCTGAGAAGCAGCAGGACGTCCGCAACAAGGGGGCCCCAAAAGCAGAGAAGTTAAAAGTAAAACCTGAGGGATCCTGCACCTACTGTGGAGAGATAGGGCACGGCAAAACACCACAGTGGCGTGTTCGGCGCGCTGAATGCCCCGCATATGGCAAGACGTGCCGAAAATGCAGCCGCAGAAATCACTGTGAGAAGGTGTGTCTGGGTGGTCGCCTAGTCAGACCCCCACCAGAGGAGACCGATGGGACACGCGACGAACAACAGACAGCACCGTTTGTCGAACTCTGCTCACTCACCATGAACAGCGCTGATGAGCTATGCACGCTGCCCCTAGCATCTATATGATGACATGATAAATGGATGAGGCTCCCTTCACACCCACAGCCATACGTCCGACTTACCCTCGGCACGAGGATTACACAGCACTGGGCTTCAACCTTCGGAAACACACCCGTACCGTAACCCTGCCTGCCATGGCCGACACAGGGTGCCAGAGCTGCCTGATTGGTTTCAAGGTTGCCCAGCAGCTGGGTCTGGACACCAACGACCTCATCCCCGTATGACCATGAGGGCAGCGAACAATGAACGTATACGCATTCTCGGGGCCGTCATCGTCAGGTTCACTGGCGACACCGGCAACGCCCGGAGGCCTGAGACACGCCAAATCGCATACGTCACCGACACATCAGACCGTATCTTCCTTTCCCGTACGGCCTGTGTGGACCTTGGCATGATATCAGCAAAGTTCCCGACACTTTGTAAGGTCAACCTGGCGACTTCGGACCCCTGTGACTGCCCTCCACAGGCGGAGCCCCCGACTTTACCGACCATGCTTCCCATGCCGGCCACGGAGTCCAACAGGGAGGCTTTGCGGAAACACCTCCTTGAGCTGTACGTCCAGAGCACCTTTAATATGTGGCCGCACCAGCCTCTGCCTAGAATGTCTGGTCCGCCCCTCCGCCTCATGCTTGATGAAGACGCCATACCAGTGGCCCACCATACCCCAATCCCGGTAGCGATACACTGGCAGGGCAAGGTAAAAGCTGGCCTCGACAAGGACGTTCGCCTCGGTGTACTGGAGGAGGTGCCAATAGGCACACCAGTGACATGGTGTCACCGCATGGTGATCTGCGCTAAGTAAAACGGAAAGCCTCGGCGTACCTTCGACTTCCAGGCCCTGAACAGACATGCCCTCCGCGAAACCCACCACACACAATCCCCCTTCCACCAGGTGAGGCAGGTGCCCAGTGGGAAGTACAAAACAGTGTTTGATGCTTGGAATGGTTACCACAGCGTCCTGCTACATGAGGACGACCGCCACAAGACGACGTTCATCACCCCATGGGGGCGATACCGCTACCTGGCGGCCCCGCAGGCGTACATCGCATCGGGGGACGGTTACTCGCGGCGCTACGACGACGTGGTCGCGGATGTCCCCAATAAGACAAAATGTGTGGATGACACCTTGCTGTGGGCTGACACGATAGAAGAGGCCTACTTCCAGGCACTGCAATGGCTCGACATTTGCGGCAGGAATGGCATCATCCTAAACCCGGACAAATTCGCCTTTGCCTCACCCACGGTCGACTTTGCTGGCTTCACCATCACCATGACTGACGTACGGCCGTGCAGCCGCTACCTGGAAGCGATTAGAGACTTTCCACGTCCACGGAACGTCACCGATTTTAGGTCCTGGTTCGGACTGGTCAACCAGGTCGCATACGCCTTCAGCATGGCAGCCCGTGTGCAACCGTTCCGCTCCTACAGCATGGTGTACGCTTTGAATGGTCGCAGGAGTTGAAAGATGTCTTCCGCGAGTCTAAGGAGACGATCGTGAGGGAAATTGAACGCGGCGTCTGCATCTTTGACAAATCAAAGCCCACATGCCTAGCCACGGACTGGTCACGGGAAGGGGTTGGCTTCTGGCTGTTCCAGAAACATTGCCGATGCATGCCAGTCCAACCCTTCTGCTGCACGGATGGCTGGAAGGTGACCCTGGTTGGCAGCAGGTTCACCCACGCGGCTGAATCTAGATACGCAGCCGTTGAGGGGGAGGCGCTTGCTGTCGGGGACGCCTTGGACAAGGCGCGCTACTTCGTGTTGGGCTGCAAGGAACTTATCGTGGCTGTCGACCACAAGCCGCTACTCAAACTCCTTGGCGACAGGGCGCTCGACGACATACCGAACCCCCGTCTCAGAAACCTCAAGGAAAAGACCCTGCGCTACCGCTTTCGCATCATTCATGTCCCGGGTATGAAGAACAGGGCCGCCGATGCCATGTCACGCAGACCGGTTGGCAACACCTGCCCGCCCTCAATGAACCTCCCTGATGACAATGCCGCCATGGTGACCCACTTCCAGCCCAACACGCACACCGACGTCCTTTCTCTCATACGGCGGATGGAGCCCGTGGACGATGATGTGGGTGATGACCTAACCTGGTGCGCTGCGGGGCTCGAATCTCTGCGATCCGCGGTCCACCAGGGCGTCTCCATGATGACGGCCCGCGCGGAATCGTCTGTGTTCTGGCCCGGCATGTCGGCTGACATCGTCGCTACCTGGACAGACTGCGAGCACTGCAACAGGATGGCACCCTCTCAGCCGGCAGCGCCGCCACACCCCCCCATTGTCCCGGTTTACCCCTTCCAGGCTGTGTGTGCGGACTTTTTCATGCACAGGGATATGCACTACCTCGTCATCGTGGAGACGTTATTCAAACTGGCCTATCATCTCCAGGTCCATGGGTGGCGCGGCGGACCTCATATGCCACCTGCGTCAGGCCTTTGCCACGTACGGGACACCCGAGGAGCTGGCATCCGATGGAGGGCCCGAATTCACCTCCACTGAGACCAGATCCTTCCTGCGCAGGTGGGGTGTGCACCACCACCTTGCATCAGTCGCCTTTCCCCACAGCAACTGCCGCGCTGAGATCGGCGTCAAGCGGCTCATCACGAACAACACAGGGCCGAAAGGTGAACTTGACACTGATTCCGTGCAGAGGGCGATACTGCATTACCGCAACACACCTGACCCTGACACGAACGTTTCTCCCGCGATGTGCGTCTTCGGCAGGCCGATACGGGACTTCATCCAGATCCCCCCCGGGAAGTACAGCCCCCACTCTACGTGGCGAGAGACACTGTCAGCGAGGGAGGAGGCCCTACGCAAACGCCACGTTCGTGCAGCCGACTATTGGGCGGAGCACACTAGGCGCCTCCCGCCCCTCACAGTGGGGGACTTCGTTCGTGTACATAACCAGACGGGCCCCCACTCCGGCAAGTGGAACAGGACGGGCCGGGTTGTTGAGGTGCGCCAGTATGATCAGTATGTGGTCCGGATCGACGGTTCGGGCAGGATTTCACTTCGCAATCGGCGTTTCCTACGCAAGTTCCTCCCCTTTCGTGATGATCAACCTGACCCCGGTCAATTCACGATGACATGCTGCCCCGTGCCCCCGACCTGGCGCCCTTCATGCGCGCTGTCTATCCCCCTTAGGGGCTCGGCGGTGCCGGCGTCGGACCCGGGGCTCATCCCGCCTTCCGGGCTCTCCCCGTCATCTGCGACACCCCCCATGGAACCTTCCCGACAGGGTGGGCAGCCAGCCACCACTGAGCCCGGCGCCTCGGCACGGGGCGCCCCCGCTCCTCATCAAACGCCTCCCGTGACATCTGCGGCCAACCCGCCCTCATCGCCAGATTCGTCACCGGGACTGGACTTGCGCCGATCCACTAGGTCGCCCAGCGTGCCGGCCTGGCACAAGGACTATGTTGTGGGGTAGCCCTCACTTAGTTTTCCAGGCTTTGTTTGCTTTGTTCTGACATATTGTTGGATATTGCTGTACGTTCATTGTCATAGCAGCCTGTTAGTGTTGTTACGCTATTATTCAGCCTTCATTTTGGGTGCTGAAGGCTTGGGGGGAGATAGAGAATGTTGCACCACGTCCCTTATTAGTGTGACACGGGGGTAAACAGTAAAGCCTGACTGCGCTCAGAACATATTTGGTTATTGTCTCTTCGCTGCTGTTCACAATAAAAACAAGTGTGCAAATGGAATGTCATTCCTATTTAGCTTTTAAGCTTTGTAAACCTAGACATTGAGCCAATGAATACAGCTCTGTTAATCATGGAAACAGCTTGACACAGTTGGTCCTACGTTATTTTACTGACCTGAGTAAAAATCAAACTATGTCCCCAAAACCTTTCGGAAACCCTGTGGGAATGTCTCAGCAGTCATTTTGATTTGAGTGGAAAGACAGCTTGCTGAACAGCATTGACATGCAGAGATTTTCCACAGCAGAGACGTTGACAAGCAACTCTAGTTATAAAGAACCATTACCGTAGCTGGTCTATCAGACAGAGCAAACACTCTGACTTTTCAATTTTTAATCACAGCAAACAGTCTCAGTGCAAACGCCTGTGAATACACTCAAACAGAATAAGAAGATATGGGCTATGCAAACAATACAAACCATAGATGATGTATATAAAAGGCATTTCTCTGTTCTGGAAAATAAAAGAAGAAATGCTTCTTTCATTTATCTTCTTATATATGTAGTATTTTTTAAACATTTTACAAATTGCTTCAAAATATGCCAGTGAGCACCAAATGAAAGGAGGTTGATGATGCTCTCTTAGAAGGTTGCAGGGTCTGTTGTTCGGTTGTGCCTCATCAATCTATGGAGATACAGGGGCTGTATCAA
>JBAJHY010000022.1:1655897-1670864 GCA_037177095.1 Craterocephalus marjoriae | reverse complement strand
TGGACAAGATGCACTTAGCACACACTTCCTGATATAAAGGTCACACGCTCGGTGTTTCAACTCCTAAAACTCCTCGCCGATGTCCAAATACAGCCGCTCGCTTCACCCCGCATAGTGGGAAAAACACAAATCAGCTGATAAATGCAAGCGGAGACAGATTACTCTACTTAACCCTTCTTCTCGTTCCCTCCTCCTCATTTGCTTGGCACCACTTTTCACATGTACATTAAAATGAATGGCTTCCAGAAATAGTGCAGGGTATGCGGAGAGACTGCAGACATAACAAAATCAGAGAGGCGAGAAGCCAGCCATATAGACAGAGCCTTTAGGGAGTACACTGGTTAGACGGGAGGGAGGCACGGAGGCCAACAATGCCACACATTCACATTCTGGTGGAAGCTTTAGGTTTCTGGTGGCCTTATTACAGTATTTTGCAGATGCAAGCCGAACACAGTGAGAATCTAAATGTGGCATTTAAAACAACACGCACACACACACACACACACACACAAAAGTTACTGTGAAAACAAAAAAGTCTCACCAAAAGGGGAAAGCCCGATAGTCTGGGTTTTACACTCCATAGGGAAATGCAACCACTGCATATATTATCTTATTATCTTGTAATGTCTACAGAGCCACCATAGAAAGCATCCTCTGTCTGAGTGCAACAGTGTGGTACCCGAGCTGCACGAGGCAGGAAAGACTAGGCCCGGCTGGTGAAAACTGCACAGGGGATTGTGGAGGGTCCTTTCCTGCTCCTGGACTTATAATGTGTTCCAGTTGTCTCGGAATTCCGAGCGGAAGTGGGTTGGTGACGTCATTCCGAGTTAAACCACATTCCAGTTGCACAAACTCCGAAAAATGGATCCCAAAGCTGCGTGTATTGTTGCTCTTTTAGAGTACAAAGAGCTACTTTCAAAATAATGCTTTCAGTCAGGACTTTTCCCGTCCTGTGGAAGACAGTGAATGTGTGTTTGTACGATTATGCCGCCCTTCAAGCCGAAAATCATAAAATAAATGAAAATTCATTCCAATTAACCTGTGAATTTGCCAGCAACACTTTATAAACTACAACATTTATGCAACACTACACATTTTCGAAAATGTTATAATCAATAAGTAGTACTTCTACTGCAATATGGAGCTATTTAAAAAGTAAAAGTAAACCGAAAATGTAAAGTGAGAAAACAAACAGAGACCTGGGCCACAAGTCAAATGTTTCTCTGCTAAATAAAATAATTGCAGCTGCAAGTTTGACTTAGAATGAAAATGAAAGCTAAAAAAAAAGATCAAATGGTGTTCAAGGCTGAGATGATTACGCTGATGGAATGAAAGCAGTAAAACAAGTTTACGAAGGAGTAAACAAAAAAAAAAAAAAGCTGTGTACATTTTAACCAAAACAATTCTTAAAACAGAACCATTCAGTCTCGAAGTACTTCGTCAAACAAATCAAGTTGGCAAGACTGCATGTGAAAGATGTGGTGCAAAATTCAAAGGAACACTATGTGATGCACGAACTTCAAAAGTTCAGATTTGCAACATTAATCTTAGATATTTATTATGTTATTCTTGAGTGGAGGCAGATCCTTTGATATAGATGCACTGGAAAAATAACTGTCACCAATGAATGTCTGCATCAAAGTTGCTAATATAATTTTGTCTGGTGGAAGAGTCATACCTAGGGTTTTTACTGAAATTGCATAGTCGTGTACATTGTCAACATGAGAATGTTAAGGATGCGGGCTTGACAACTGACGGCAACTTTTGCTGCCTGACATTGATCATTCCTTCCATTCATGGAAGGAATGGTCCAAACTAAAGCACATGGCATAAGGAGCTCCTTGCAATATTATTCATCAAGATTAATACTGGTTTGTCTGACTTAAGCCCAGTTATCTTTGACATTTGCCCTGTTTGCACTTGTCAGTCAAGGGAATGCTTCTCTTAATGGCACAATTGGGGGGGAAAGAAAACTTAAAGTGTGAGGTTTCTCACTTAAAACTATTAGTTCTTGTTTGATCCTATGACATGGAATTCAAATTTACTTTCCAGATCTGCATCTGCTTTTTTCCTTTTTTAAAGCAATGTCACATATGCATGAAAAACTTAAAACATTCCAACGAGAAAACTACACAGATCATTAAAAAGTACAAGAGTTAAAAGAAACCTTTCTGCCTCAGTGACCTGCCTCTGCTTGAGATTTGAGATGGTGCGTATTGATGTCTGAAGCAGAGATGGTTGAGACGAGGTTCACAGAATAATTAATGTTGTAAGGCCAAGAAACTTTAACACTCAAACCTACAGGAGATAATGCATTTGCTTTATCATTGCAATATGTCCCATGTGAAACAATACTGTTAAATTATACTCTGAGAAGGAGGCTATGAGTTTTATATATATATGTATATATTCTGTTACAATACAGACTGTACAGGAGCCCAGATTCTTTATAGAACTATTCAACTAAACACAGCAAAAAATCCATGAATGCGACAAGGGGGCTAACGCAAATTGTACAATACCTCCAAACTCTGAGTTAGTAATTCAAAAGTCTATACAAAAATACAAATCCTAGAATAATCTACAAGTTTGTCAAAGATGTTTACACTAAAATGTACTCTATTTACAAAGTCATTTACGAAAACCCTCTGTCAGATTCATGAATGTGCTCGAAGATCACATCTTTCCTCTCAAATTAGTGAATACAAATATCTGCGTTTAGAGGATGGAGCAGCTGGCGCTACTTTGCAAATGCCCATGCTGTTTGCTGTTGCTAAGAACATAGGTTGGGCTGGGTCCGGACTGATGTGTCTCGGAGTACGGATCGAGACCGGGTTCCGGATCTTTTATGATCCCTGCTTTACACATTATCAGTATTATTATGTTTACCTGCTAGTGCTTAACTAACGGCGCTACTTCTAACGCCGTTATTCCCATCACTGTTTATTTCTTACATCCATTTAAATGCTTAAATTTAAAAAATGTGTACACACGGTTAATAATCCCTACTTGAGTGAATACATGTTGGAGGCTTTCAGTGAATTAGCACTTGACAATGCAGCCTAGGCACAGAAGTCAAATGCAGATCCACTGAGTTTTTAATATCAGGTGCAATGTCAGAAGACAAGTTAATAATAAAAATTCATTGTTGTTGCGCATTTTTTGTTGTTGTGTAATTATTTAGGGAAGGTTATTCTATTGATATTACTTTAGATGTTTATTTACTTTATATGACAATTGACAATTGTGCCATGTGTGGCGTGATGGGCACAGGCTGTTAAGTACGTTTAAATATCTTATTCCCAACTTCAAATTGTTAAGCCAAAAACAAATGCACATTAGGTTTAAGACTCTAGTGCTGTATGAAAAATAAAAATCTAGAAGAATAGTTTTGTACAGCCAAGCTACTATGTTATTATTAAATAGTTGCCTAATAATTAGCCCATATAATGAGGACCTTCCACATTTTAATGGAGCATATAGGCACATTTTAAATAGCCTAATGAGTGATATAAGAAAAAAAGGTTGATGGAGGGCATTAAACCGACCTTTCCTATTGGCTCTTTCTGTAAGAATTTCATGTCCTGAAACATTTAATCCAAACCCAAAATATGTCCAATTTGAAAAATGCAAAATAAACATTGAGGTTCCTTCTTAAGAGCCAGGAGCTCCGTTTGTTTAAAGAGCTATTTGTGGGCCGAGTCCTTCAGGTCCAGACGGCAGACGACACCCGATCCTGCAGCCCAGATGCAGGTGGGCTGCACATGTGGTCCAGGCAGGAAATTCCTCCCGGCTCTGAGCGTGCGTGTGTGTGCTGGTGATACCAGCTGGTTCGTGTGAATGAATGGCATCTCAAGGCTGCGAGGCGTGCACCTGCCGCCGCAGAGATCAATAAAAACGCCTCGTTCTTCCCGTAAAAGAGGAACACCCATGTCTGCTTTTAATAAAGTGAAAAGTTTATTTCAGATGGTTAAAAAAAAGGAAGCGTTTTATGGCTCTGTGCAGGATAAAAATTGATTCAACATGTTAACAAGTTCTCTACTTGTCAACGTTCAGGGAATCCGTCTTTCTGTCATAAAATCCTATGAAAATACTGAAATCACATTTGTTTGCATCCATACAAAACTCTGCTTCCTTACGAAGTTGTGCTCATGTTGGGGACTATTTTCTGCAGCGGATTAATGCCCATTCTTTTAAGTGTTTCATATGCATTAAAGTGTTTTTGTTTTTTTGCCACTTAGCTTTTAAACCACAGGTTACAGACACATGTGGCTTTGTACGTTCCCGTCACACATCCACGGAAAGCTGAGGCTCTCCAGATGTTTCATCCTGTTCTGGTTGCGTTAAATCTCTCCGTGCAGGTGGGGACTCTCTCATTTTCCCTCCTACAGCTGCAGCTGCTTCTCCGCTTCTTCACGAAGTTTGTGTTTCTGGATCTGAGGAGAGAAGGATTGTTTTGGTCCAACGTTGTTAAATTTGTTGAAAGAAATGCTCCAAAAACAGGAAAAATGCCCGCAGATTCATAGCAACGGTCGAAATTTGTTTTGCAAATTATTCCCGGTTAAAACCAAACAAGATCAAGTGTTTGAACATGTGTTTGGAAATAATTCACTACAATGAAACACACAGTTAACTTTTCAATTTTGTTAGATCATTTAGATCATTTCAATATTTCTTTTGATAAGAAAAGTCAAAGTTAAGTTTTAAAGAATTCCACCAGCTTTGTTAACAGTAGTGATAATTGTGAGATTAATAATACATAATGTTGATTTTATGTTGACAATACTCTTGAATAATTTGATTTATCTTGGTTTCATCATGTTTAGAGATCCTTACCAACAATTTTTATAATAAAGTTATCACTAAATTAAAAAAAGGATATAAAAAGCTCTAAAGACAAAGATGAATTAGTTTGTTGGCAACAGAAAGTCAAAGTTTCTAGTTTTTTATTGGGTTACTCACCAGGAGCATTCGTGGTTATTCTGGTGATGTTGACACTGAATTTCTGAAGTGAATTTTAAACACTGAATATGATAAATGCTCGGCACGTTAAGAGTAGGTTGTAGTTACTTCTCACAGAAGGTTTTATGAATTTTTCGCCCACTTCAAAAGATTTCTTCGCCCATCATGTTAGCGGATGAGGCTGCATAGATGCTTCACCGTGATCAACAACACGGACTTGGACCAACGGATAAAAGGACTTTATGCTGCTTCACTCAGCATCGGAGGTTTTTCCACATCAGGGCTCTGCAAACTTTACAATCCAATTAGCCATAATAAAAAAAACTCCTTTAGAGCAGAAAATGTTGCAGGAACTTTTGAAAAAAGACAACTTATTATTTTTGATAAAAAAGCAAGCTACAATTGGAAACATTTTATTTTTCAGTTTTTAGGATATTTTTTTTATTTAGTTTTTATCGATTTTTAGGTATTTAAATAGAGAGAAACAGAACTTTGGAAAAAAAAGATTTTTCCTCTTTGGGGTATATGTATTTATTTGTTTGTTTATTTTATTTAAAAAGTCCATAGTTTCCAAGCAAACGACAAGAAAAATGTAAGGGGTTATAAAAATATATATATTTAAAAAAAGAATATTTCTGGTACTTTTAATCTTTAGTCTTTACAGTATGTTGTAATGCAGTTATTTCCTGAGAAGAAACTGCTGAAACTTGCATTTGTCTCAGAGATTCTTTTTGTGCTGGAAAACAACTCCATGTTTGTATTGTTTTAGATTAAAATTTACCTTTCCAGTAACTGTGAGTGGATAGCTGGTCACGAAGAGAACATAACGAGGAATCTTGAAATGAGAAATCTGAAAGGTTCAAATGATTAAAAAGAGGATGAGTGACACGATGAAGTTCCTGTTTTGTAGGATTTATTTCTGAAAGGAACAAAGCCCACCTGTCCTTTGCAGAAAGCCTTGATCTCCTCGGCGGTGCACTCCTGACCGTCCACCAGCTTGATGCAGGCACACAACTCCTCACCCATACGGACATCCTCAACTCCAACCACCTGCCGGGCAGGAGAAACAAACAGGCAAAATTAACAACAAAACATCAGACAAAAAAAATTCAGATGATAAGAACAAAACAGAACTATCCTAGTAAACAAACCATCTTTAAAATAGGAGGCTAAACTAAACAATCTGACAAACATGTCGCTGATGGAGATGATATTTAATCAGATCAAATGAAACTGAGCCAACAGATTACACCGTGTGCAAAGTTATTATGCAGATCCAAATTTTTTTTTATGTAACAGGCAAATTTGATAAAATAATTTTTAATAAAAAAAATTGGATCTGCCTAATAAGTTTGCACAGTTCTTACATGGTGGTTATCTTTTATAATTTTATAATTCCTTTAAAAAATGCCGTAAAAATATCCATGGGTTTTTTGCAGCATTTTTTAATCAAAATACACCTGGGTTTCAAAACTGAGCGAGAAAAGAAATGAATATTCCCTCATGATATTCTCTCATGGTAAGCTTGCATAATAACTTGGTCAGGTGTTGGAGCTGTAACACCTGCAGGACCCTGGCCATTTTTGGGTTTTCCAGGAGTCACGACCCTGGTGACGGTACCAAGATGGCGACGGTGGGAACTTCCCACTGAGCTTCTTCTTAGCTCATCAGAAACCTGCGGCTCACCTGCGTTTAAGGTTCCTCCATTTATTTTACAGTCTGTGATGAAAACATGTTTGTCTGGAACAATTTTGGCCGCTGACGGCCACCATCCAATCACATCCACAGATGTAAACATATCCTGATTACTATCATGAGTAATTTTTCATTTAAAATCTTCACTGTCTACCAGCCTGACATGAAAACAAACTTTATTAGTTTCTGTTTAGGAAAACAAAGCGGCCTCTCCGGGACATCATGTCCGTTTCCTCCGGCAGGCTCGGCTCGGGGCTCGGCGGTGGAGCTCACCTGGGCCTCCTTCACTTTGGGGTGCGTGTGCAGGAACTGTTCGATCTCGGCTGGGTAGACGTTCTCGCCTCCTCGGATGATCATGTCTTTACTCCTGCCGTCTATTTTGAGGTAGCTGTAAGCGTCCATGCTGCCGATGTCTCTGGTGTTAAAAACGTTAAAAAACGTCTCCGAGATCTTTAGAGAAGATTTCTGGGCCTTTGTTTCTTTTTACTGGTTAATTTCTATGCACATATAAACATTTAAAATGTAAATATTTCTAAGAACATGAAACTGCAGGAGACTCACCCAGTTTTGTACCAGCCATCTTTAGAGATGCACTCGTCTGTTTTATTTTGGTCGGCCCAATACTCCAGCATCACGCAGTATCCCCGGATCATTATCTCGCCCTTCATCCCCAGAGGAACAACCTCGCCTGTCGTTGGGTTCACTATTTTAGCCTGTGGAGCAGGTGGGTTACATGTCAAACATTTTATTTACCACATAAAACATAAAAATATGAAACTTTTTAACGAAACATGGAGGTGATCATGTACAGGATTAGTGAGGTTCAAGCTTCCAAGTCCAAAGTTTTATTCTTTTGCTGATTAACTTATGACTCGCTGATCTTAAAACCAAGTGTTAAGCAAATATTTACACCTTAAACTTCCTAAAATCAGTAACGAGCAGGAGAAAATGTAAAAGCTGAGAAAGAGTACGGGAGCTCATAAGCATCCAGGCTGGCTATCAGCAACAATCAAAATGTAACTTTAAATATGTGGTAACACTGATAATACATGTCCAGATTATAAACCGATTATCCTCAAACTCATAAGGAAATGTGTAAACCTTTTTCTTCAGCCAACCCTTTCTCCCTGTTTATGTGATTTTATGTGATTACTTCAAAGAAATAAAAGTAAGTAAATGATCAATGTGAAGTGATATATATAAAAACAAATTATTTGGATTTTTCGTTTTAACATCACAGCACGATCAAGCTGTAATCATCCAGACAGATAAAGCTGTAAAAACACATTTATTACCGCTGTTTACATGTAAATAGGCTTCAACTTTTGGTTCAAACATCTAAAATTGAGATTATTCTCAATCCAGGATTAGCAGACATGTGCCCTTCCTCATTACATTTCTGTATAATCTGGTTTTTAATCTGAAAGTTATGTGACTTTCATCTGAAGCTGCAGCAGTTATTTATGTGTTCGCTGATGATCGATATGAAAACCATGTTGTTAAAATGAAATATTCAAGTATCTATTTTAGTTTGTTGTTGTATTCTATTGAATTTTCTTAATTTTATATAAATGCATGAAAAAAATAAATAAATAAATGAATTATCATTATTATCATAATCATCATAGTCAATAATAATAATAATAATAATAATAACAATAACCAATAGCAACTATTATTATTATTATTAGTAGTAGTAGTAGTAGTAGTAGCAGTATCAGTAATTGCCTTCAACCAGGTGCAATGAAATGCAGTTGAGAAGATACACATCTACCAAGAATAAATGAGTGTCATAATTAGTAAAAATAGGTAAAAATGTTTTAATCCAACTTTATGGGGACGGAAAGACTGATGTTACATAAGAATTTTAATTTCTCTTGATTATCATTTTAAGTTTACTGTATTAACAAACATCTGTACAATCTGGAAACTCATTCTTACTTACATTGACGTCACAGTGTGTCTTTTGTAAAACTTTCTGCTCAACAGATACTCATGTTCCTAACGAAACGTGTGTCTGTGTGTTGGAGAAGCATGTCGAAGCACCTCTAAGTGATCCACGATGTAGCCGACTGTCTCACTCTTCCTCTGCAAGTTGTCCATCGGGGAGGCAAGGAAAGTGACGGGGCTGTTCTCTGTGGTGCCGTATCCGATCTGTCCGCACAAAAACAGCAGAATTCATGAGCCGCAGCTCGCTGAGAGAAATCCCACAACTACAACAGAAGATTCCGTTTCTATGTAAGAGTCAGAGAGATGTGTTGCAATGTGCTGGTGAAGGAAAGGGTGTTTTAATTCAGAGAAGAAGAAGAAGAAGAACACGCAAGCAGCAGGATGTGCAGAACGGAAAAGAGTGTAAAGTTGTGAAAGTGATGGAGTTTCCACAAATCCAAGAAGAGTTTATGTATGGAACGGATAACAGAGACATTTAGGTGTCATTCCAGCTACTTTTTGCTCCTCTATAACCCAGATTTGGCCAAAAGGTCCCCAGCTGGGCCTAACTGGATGTGGCGTGAGCTTTAAAAAGGCCAAATTCCCAAAGACGACGCAGATTCGGACGCCTCTGGTGGATCTGTGGCTGAGCTGAGGCGGCCACACTCATGACTCAAAGTTATCATTTGAAACCAGATGTGGAACAAAGAAAAGTTTACAAGTGGGTCATATTTGGTTTCCCTGTTGATCTGATTAACTTTATCCAAAGACAGCAAGTCACACCAGCAGAACGTCTGAGCTGCAGAAAACTTTTCACTCAGACGGTGAAGAAAACATCCCAGTCTAGTAAAAATAAGCTCCATCCTTACAGTGCTTTTCTTCGTTTTAATCACTTTCAAATTGTTTAAATACTTTAATGATCTCTTGATAATTATTCATCCTCTTACCTGGATAATTTTTCCTGCTCATTTTAAGTCTAATTATACCGACCTGCCATCATCTATCCAACATTTGCACTCTTAACAAAGAGATGGTTTCTGTCACAGCAAATCTGCACCCGTTAGTGTTTGACTGTGTAAACGTGATAATGTGTTAACCTGTGTTTGAATATGACTGTGGTCATGTATGTGTGCGTGTAAGGGTGTTCCTGTGTGTGGAAATACTTATATGGAGTTGATGAAATGGTTTTATAGTAGAAGTGGTATTTTTGAGGGGGTGGAATGTCTTCTTAGTCTGTATTTGTATTTTATATGGTCTGTCATCTCCTAATTCACAATTTCTACTGTTCTCTGTCATGTTTAACATCAACCTGTCCGGGGACTACAGGTGGAAATTAGCAGTTTCTGCTAGAACTGGCACCTGCATCTCTCCTTTTTTTGTTTTGTCAAATAAGGTTAATGAAGTGTGTGCACTGTCCCTCTAAGAAATAAAAATACACCTAAACCTAAACAAACTCCAGCAACACAAAGTAAGCAAAACGTTCTAGACTGTGGCCTCAGTGCCATCCGAAAACATCCAACCATTGTTTTTATGCAGACAGAGGTGCACAGACCTGGTCCTGCCTGCAACTTTCACATGTAGTCCTTCTTCTGAACACACCTGAATCATAGAAAATGCTCGTTAGCAGCTAATTCAGCCATTCCATTCAGGTGTGTTGGATATTAAATATTTTATATATATATATATATTATTTACACACACATTTTACACACACATGGAATTGAGTCTCTGCCGACTGTTGACTGATAAAGAATTAACATTTAATCAGACTGAATTAACTAAGTCAATAGTGACTCATAATGGACTAATAATTATGTAGAAAATCTAAAAGTGATGACCAGACAACTTCATCTACTGATCAAGTTCATTTGGCCAAATTTGGTTCAAACTCCAGAAAAACATGATAAACTGGGAAAACGTCACCGACTACTGTAATAATCCCATTTAAAGCAGGTATGAGAGTTGTATAAGAGTGGAAAACAACCAGAAAGCATCATAAGAAGAGCAGCCATGTGAAATAAGCTGGCAGCTGTTTGTGTGACTGCAGCAGGAAACAGGAGCCGTCTGGGTTCCCCTCTGCACCATCGATCCAGGACGTTTGAATGAAAACCATGAAAGTGCAGTAAGTTCATGCTTTGCATTCATTTTGTAATAACCGTCGCTGATTTATGGGCTGTTTGGGTCAGTAAATCAGGAAAGGTGAGGAAAGCGAGCAGCGTTTCTCTGCAGCCGACGGGACGGCCGAAGTCATTCGAGCTGCCTTTTACAGCCAGTTTGCACTGATAAATGATCAAAGTGATGCTGTGAGGATTAGCGGCAACACAAATAGAAAAATGAAATAACAGAAGTAAAATACAGCAAAAACGCTGAATAAAACAGTGATAAAAGTAAAAGTGAAGGCAGGGAGCAGGTGGACGCCACCGTTATGTAAATGAAATCCAAACTGTGAGCCTGCTCACATCACAAGCACAGCAACACTTTCTTTCCCAGTAAAGTGTCCTCTAGCTCAGCGGTCCCTGACCCCAACCCTCCAGGACCCGTCATGCTGACGCTAAAAGCCTCATGAACCCTGAACCCTGCCGGTCTCACCATTACTGGCAGTTCTCACACTGAAGTCTTTCACATTAAACATGACACGCATTAGTCTCTTAAACCTGAGCTTTGAAGAACACAGATGAATTTCTGAGGTACTAAGAAGTTCTACTTCAACGCCACATCAGGTCTTAATAAGCTGCTACATGTCAAACAGCAGAAATGAGTTCCTGCAAGGAGTAAAACTCCGTCCTCAGAGGAGGAAAGTAGCAGGTTTGCAGCCAGCGGATCGGCAGCGTGATGCGATGCGTTCAGGTGCTCGTCACGCTGGAAATAAAAGCTGCTTGTTGTGACTGGAGGGTAAAGGGTTAATAAACCCGAGGGACGGATGGAGAAACGTCCAGACAAGGCCGAGCCCCGAGATTTATGGGAAGCCTTGGGCAAGCTCCTTCTGTGTGCGTGCACGTGTGTGTGTGTGCGTGCACGTGTGTGTGTGATGTTTGTGCAGCGATGAGGGTGGAGTCGTCCCAGAAACATACCAACAGTTAATCCATCCTTTCAGGGAAAACAGCATGTTTGGCTTTATTCTGTGTGTTTTACCTAAATGCACATTTACCTGAAGGTAAAACTTTCATTAAAAATATTAATTAATATTAATTATTATTATTATAAATATCATTAAATAATAATATTTAATAATACAGCTAATCCCGTCAGAAAAAGAATTTCCCATCATTTATTTTCTGTAAACTTCTTCCTTCTTCTTTCCTTAAGTAAAGACTAAATTATCCAAATCTCAAACTTTATATCAGGTAAAAAGGAATCAAAATGATTGATGATCCAATTAAATAAGGTTTTGCTGCAGATTCCAGAGACCAAATCCAAGATTTAACCCTCAGCGACAGAAGGGGATTATTTTATTTTCAGCCTGTAGAAACAAGACGTCGCCGTGGACCAGCAGAGCCGTCATGAAGAAGTCCTCACAGCACCGATACTGGAGACTCGCTCCAACCTCAGTCTCCTAAACCAGGCGAACGGGAACGGCCGGCAAAGGCCACCGGTCACACCCGTAACTCAGCAGGAGGGAAACGCTGACAAACTAACTCCATGATGGCGTTGCTGAGGGGAAATGTTATCATTTAGATGTGTTGCTGATGGGAGCCGCGGTGTGGACCCCCCCTGTCTGCAGGTAGAGCCGAACTTCCAGCAACGTTTCTGACCTCAGAAACAACCAAACTGCTTTACTGAGACGTTAGAAGCTGCATCAGGCTGCATCGCTCTCAGAGGGAATGAAACTCCTCCCTTTCTGCCTCAGACTCAGATTCCAGCTCATTAATCACCTGGAATTCACACCTTTCTCTTCTTCCAGCTGATTTCTGAGACATTTATCCTCAGAAACACTTTCTGTCATGTTTCAGTCGTGTTTCAGCTTCGCTCACATCCAAGCAGACATTTCTACGTAAACTCCTCCCTATAACCTGAAAGACGACATTTTAGCCGCGTGGACTGCAATCAGGCCGGATCATCCTGAGCATCTCGTGCAGAAAGAGCGTTTCTGCCGGGCTGTCGGGGTGATCAGAAAGCCTCTGCGGCTCAGAGACGCTTCATCAGGCTGTGGTCATTACAGCTAAAAACCCGGAGAGTGATTGTCCCTGCGCCGCCGTATTTCAGGGCTGGACTCCTTCCAGGAGGAGCTCAAGGCCGCGGCCAACATTTCTCATTACAAGGCTGAGAGTGAATCGAGCGTCGGTACAACAACCTTGGCCGACAGGCCGTTTGGAAGTTTTATGGTTTCACCCGACCGAGTTTAATCATTTGTCTGCGCTTAAATTTACTCTCAATTATTTTCTTCTTGGCGCTTTGATTTGGAAGCTGTGATTTGCTGGAGTTTGACTTTGGCAGAGGACTGCCCCTTTTTACAGCTGTGCACCGATAACGGCACCGATAACGGCACCGATAACGGCCCTGCACCGATAACGGCACCGATAACGGCACCGATAACAGCCCTGCACCGATAACGGCACCGATAACGGCACAGATGACAGCCCTGCACTGATAACGGCACCGATAACGGTACCGATAACGGCCCAGATAACGGCCCCGATAACAGCACCGATTACAGCCCTGCACCGATAACGGCACCGATAACAGCACCGATAACGGCACCGATAACAGCCCTGCACCGATAACAGCCCTGCACCGATAACGGCACCGATAACGGTACCGATAACAGCCCTGCACCGATAACAGCACCGATAACGGCACCGATAACGGCACCGATGACGGCACCGATGACGGCACCGATGACGGCACCGATGACGGCACCGATAACGGCACCGATAACGGCACCGATAACGGCCGTGCACCGATATCGGCACAGATAACGGCCGTGCACCGATATCGGCACCGATAACGGCCAGCATCGGTCTGGGCAGGAGCTTAAGCACCACTGTTTCTCAGAAGGGACGGATGACCCGTCTCCTTCATATGTCGCTGTTTGTGATTGGTCGAAGCTTAAACCAATCACAGCCCTCTTCTCTCTGACTTGTGTGTAGCCAGCGGGGCTAACAAACTCGTACCGAAGCCGGTCGGGAGCAAGGCGAAAACGTCTTTCCCTCCAACAAACGTCTCCAGGGCTACTCGTTGCTCACATTTCACAGAGAACTTTCCGTTTAATGAGCTGAAAACAGAATCTCCCATTGTGTCAAAGCTGCCGCTGCTCAATGTTAGCAATGCTGACAGTTTTGCTTCCTGTCGCTCACTGAGCCTCTTTGGACAAGCTCAAAATTGATTGCCTCCCACTTTTTTGGGATTTTGGAAATCGGTTGAATAGGCGTCTTGAGCAGACTACAGTATATGGAGCTTGCGAAATTCAGTGGGCGGGACTCGGCTATGACAGATTGGGACTGTTTGAACTGAGATACTTGAGATTTGTTGATGCTGTGCATTTTATGATAGAGTGACCACCCCAATGTAAGGCGCATGAGTACATCATGATGAAAATTAGGTTCCTGAATTTACTTGAATTCATTATTTCGTCTGTAGACTAAACCCAGTAATTACCAGAGCAGACTGTCCACAATGTTTGCAGGGTTTTTCCAACGAATTATGAATGATGAAGAAAAAAAAGGAAAAAGGGGGGAGCAGTTAATGTAAGAAGTGCTTAAAACAACAAAACCATGTTGACATTGTGAATGTCCCCCGTATGCTTCAGGCTGGATAAATTCCTGCAAAGTCACCAAATGAAGGAACTGAAAGTACATTGTGTCTGCAAAAATGGAAAGCCTGAAGGAATTCACATCCCACACTGCTGGGAATGTTAATACATATCCAACAGAATCTGTCCTCAAATGCTTAAACGAGCATCTCTGTACCGTATGTGCTTTGTGTTTACAGAGGGGATTAGCAGACATGATCTGATTTTCATTAGAATGGATGTAGCAACAGTGAGCCAATATTATGAGGAACTTCAGGGTCTAATGAGAAAAGCAGCCAAGAAATTTCACATTTCCACATGAATAGCAAGAAACTCAAGTCTTAATGGAATAGTTATCCATCCTTCTAATGCAAATAAATGACTGACCGGGGAATTTTTTGTTGCCAATACCATGAACATGAATCATTTCTTTGTGTAGCTGGAAAGTAAAAATGTTGGATAGAAAAAAGAAAATTTTAACAAACCAACATTGTTAAGAATTCTGTGCGTAATGAAGTTGGTTTTCTGGGTATGAATGAAGAATAAATATTACAATTATAAGAATAAATTAATTTACATTGATATATCAATCAAATGGTCTGTATTGATCAATATTGATCCAAAATGCAATTATCAAAAAATCAATAAACAAG
>JBAJHY010000022.1:777113-791291 GCA_037177095.1 Craterocephalus marjoriae | reverse complement strand
AACAACACAAAAGAGAAGGAGATGTTGATCCTGCAGCGTTTGAGTTTTCAGACTAAACAAGGCTGAGTGACGTTTGTACCGTACACAACAAAATAACAGCTCATTTCTCTGCTTTTCCCCCAGCAGCCAGGCTTTCTCATCGTCGTCTCTTAAAAGTTTAAAGTTCCCAAGATCTCTGAGGGTCGTTCCTGTTCCTGTTCCTCTTTTTATACTCGTTTTTTGTCCAATCTTTGCACCTGGTAATTTCCAAAGGAGTTTATTATTGTTTATTAAACCACTTCAGATCAAACTATGAGTCATTCAAGCATAAAAAGGCTTATGTAAGGGGATGAACTAGTTTGTTGACACGTAATAAAGAACTTAACAAAAAGAACTACCTGATGAAAGTCTTTACCAGCTGTCTTTCATAAAAACACAGTATTTGTTCCCATTTCTTTCTATGAAAAACAGGTCTGGCTGAGTTTTACAGCAACGAGTTGATTCCATAAGAGATGTAAACTGAAAACTTGGCATATGTCAGCATGGTGTGGAGGACAAAAGAAGAAAAAAAACCATCTCCAGCAGATAAACAGGATCTGAGGGGGATGTTCTGAAGAAACAAATCCAGCAAAAACCTGAACAGAAAAAGGCAGAAACAGCCAAAGAAGAGCTTTGGAAAGTCCTTCAAGGAACCTGAAGAACTGTTCCTGATGACTAGAAACCTCCTCTAAGACAGTTCAGACTGTGTAGAAGAGTAAAGCTTCTCAGATAAAATATTTCACTGTCAAGCTCCTTAGAACTGCACAAAATATTTATCTCTTAAATACTTTCCATTTTTGTTTGCGTCTTCATAAATCACTGCACCCATTTCATGTTTTCCTGCAAATATATAAAGAAATGAGGGATGGTTTAAGCCTTCTGCACAGCACTGTCGACTTTGTTCATCTTTAAAGAATAAAAATATTTTAGAATTGTTGTAAAAGAATAATTAACAGAAATGATGTGTTTACATGTAAGATCGGTAAGTTTCCATTAGTAAAACAAAAAGAAGCTAAAAATCTTTTCAGCTTTAAAGCTTGCCTTAGAAATGTGTGAGTTAACGTGTGTGTGCGACAGGAGCTGTAATGTACAACTTCAGCGATGAAAACACATTTTTATGATTTTTCTGTCCTTTTTTAACGAAGGCTGTCTGTTTGTCTTCAGGGTCTTGGCGAGAGCAAACTGGAGCACAGCATCTTCACCTGGCAGCTCCTGACATGTTGGAAGTCCGAGCTAATGCTGAGCAGGAAGCAAGTATGTATGCATAAAATCCAAAAATCCCAAGAATTTACAGGATGGGATGGAAGAATGCGCACACTTATATAACCATTAAGACCATTTAAAGCCTTAAAATTCCATGGAAACGACTACAGCGACCACAGACGTTGATTTGTGACGGTGCTTTTGCTTGTGACCCCTGGTATCTGCCTCTGACCCCAGACCACACCACAAAGACTGCACTTTTACTGGCTGTAATCTGTTGAAAGTGTGCCATGTGACACTGCGGGCGGCCAGAGTTCGACCCCAGTAAAACCTGAGGAATCCCTTTTACATTGATGATGCAGAAAAAAACTAAAAAACTAAATTTATGTCCACGTTTCAGGACCCGTTTCAGAAGCTGTCCTCGGAGTTCCAGCGGAAGCTGTCGGAGGAGGAACGGAGAGCTCTGAAAGCTTTTCTCGCCGTCACCGATGTTGACACCTTCGCTTTGGAGCTGCATGAAATCCTGCTGCTGAAGACGAGCGACGCCGTCCCAGACCAGAGTTACCAGCCTCACTGGGAGTAAGCACACGCCCTCTGCTTTCACTTCCCGCTTAAAACAACTGATTGACCACTGACGGGTTAGATGTTGGTTGGGGGTAATCCACCAAATGGTGTGTTTACTCCCCCCCTCACACAATTTGCTTTAAAAAAAAAAGTGTGCCCAATGTCCGTTCAGAGATGACCACCCTAGTCTAAAGGAATCCACTGATTCCTGGCAGCTTTTATCCGAAGTGTGAAGGTCTCAGCTGGGGTTCCCCGTCCCTCTGGGATTTGGAGCCTTTTGACTTCCAGGTTCAGAGCATGACCCCTCCAGGCAACCATCTGTCAGGGGAAAGCGGCTTAAGTTGTAGCCCCGCGCCACAGGTCTTTCTTATTGAAGAAGCAGCTGGACACACGGGCTCAGTAGGAATGCTTGGGGGGAAACAATGGATGCAGTGCTAACAGTTGTTTTCTCCATGTCTTCCCTACCTGCTGTGTGCAGCATCAGGTCCACCATAGAGGTCCATTTGGAGCAGAAGGACCTTCCACC
This sequence comes from Craterocephalus marjoriae, assembly GCA_037177095.1. Taxonomy (NCBI): domain Eukaryota; kingdom Metazoa; phylum Chordata; class Actinopteri; order Atheriniformes; family Atherinidae; genus Craterocephalus; species Craterocephalus marjoriae. Next base: position 788,980 of record JBAJHY010000022.1, on the reverse strand, counting down.
TCTACTTGGGCTGGAGGTTTTACCCGAGGAGATCATGTTGGGGCAAGGAGCTGATGTGTGGAGGGCTGCTGTGGAGTTCAAAAGAAGATGAAATACTTTGTTTAGTCATCCAAACGATTGAAGAGAATGTGAAGATGTTTTAAAATGAATGCACTCTTATGTTTTTATTAGTCAATCTATGTTTTTATTATGTCATAAATAAATTAAGAACCAAAGTCGTGTTTTCTGTGCTTTCCACTCACTTTGTTATTGGGGGAAAATGTCAGTTTGCCATCACGCCTCCTTCTGCAAAGTCAACCAAACCGTTACCGGACAGACGCCCCTTGATGGACACTTCCTCCCAGCCTATAAGGGGGCAGCATTAGGAAACGAATACACGATTCCGCCAATCAGAAGCGCGGAGGGGTGGAGCCAGTCCGCGTTGTTGCCACAGAGATGATGTTACGCGTTTTGTGGTTCACGGTGTTTGCAGGGCGCCCACGGAGCACTTTCGCTGCTTATCAAGAGGATTGTGCTGGGGGATAAAAACACCACCGTTCAAGCAGACTGGAGATTATCAGATATGGTGCTTTTCTGCACGTGAAGTAAGTCGTTTGTGCTCATTTTGGTTTCTGTTTTTCCCCGCCGAGCTGATTCGGAGGAACGTTAAAAATAACAGTTAGCTTGCGACGCTCCGGTCAGACTTCACCTAAAACACAACTGTCTTCATTTCCCTGCAACTCATGGCAAATTTTACATATTAAACGATGTAAATATAAAACTGTCCTGGCAACATAGCCGAGCTTAGGGTTGTAGCATCGTTTTAATAACAGCTTCTTTAAAAATTGACGTTATCAATTTCTATATGACGTTGACAGGTGTAGTGCTAAATTCTGTGCTCCATCACACATTGTGACCTAAGTTTTCTGATGTTATTGCTTAATTGTGCTTTTGTTTAGTTGTTTTGAAAGCTGTTCCCAAGCATGGTGGTAACTTTATCATAAACTGTGATGTTTGTGTAATTTATCACCAGCTTTTGGGAGAAAAATAATCCCCAAATAAAAATAATCCTCTCGGCTTACCAAAAGCATGAACATCTAAGTTTTTGTTTTCATCTCAGCTTATGCATAACAGCAACCATCTTACATATAAACCAGTGTATTATATAACAGTCATGCACTGGTAATGCAAAAAAATCCAACGGTAATAGGGTTATAAAACCTTACTGTGCACAGATTATTCTGTATTTAACTATAGTGATTTATAGATAATATGGTAAACATTAAAAACTACATATTTTCCAACACATCTCTAGAATATTGTGGTTTTGTTGTTTGTTACCACAGGAGACAGTCACCTGGCAAGTGTGTCTCATTGAGTCTGTTTTTCAGCTTTTCCTGACAGGATGCATACGACTCGCAGCCCCTCGTCCATCCCGACCGGCGGCCCAGGCCGGAGCCCGGACCTCAGCCTGTCCGGCTCACAGCTTTCCATGTCCAGAAGAGCCAGCAGCGCCTCGCCGGGGAAGCACTTCTCCCGCTCTGTGTCGGTGTCTGTAGCCGGGGACAGCAGAGCGAAACGCAACACGCTGGCGAGTGACTCACATCTGCTGATCATTTATAAGCTACAACATAATCAAATCAAGATGCAGGAATGAGGAAGCCGGTGCTGTCTGCCTCCTTTATTTCAGAGTTTTCACAACTAACTCGTCTTTCCCGTACGCAGGGCGATGCCAGCCTCGGCAGCTCCCGCTCCATCAAGAACCTGAGGCGCTCCAACAGCACCACGCAGGTCAACCAGCAGGTCCAGCTCAGCTCAAGGTGCCACTCACACATAGCTGCGTCTCTCCCAGAGTCATTATCTCATCCTATTTTTCTGGGTCAAACCAGTTTTTTTTTTCATTTCTTATCGCTGACATTGACACACACAAGTGTGTGCAGGACGTTCTGTGCTGATTCATGCTCCCTGCAGAGCCTCTGGCAGAGCCAGGCTGCACAGATCTCTTGGATCTGAAAGTAAACTCTGAAATATGAAGGACGAGTTTCTGTAATCGTTTGGATCATAGAGGATGTGCGTGTGAGAGTGTTGAGGTCACACCAGAGATACCAGCAGCTCTTTAAAGCAGAGCGCCTCTGTGGGGCGAGCAGCAGCTGGGCGGCTCGGACAATGAGATGGCGCCGCCTCCTGCACCACGAACAGTGCAGGGAAGCTGTTACTGGAGTCAGGGGGCTTTGTCCTGTGTTAGAGGGGGAGGGCCAAGACCTCGGGGTCAGGTTACCCCCTCCACCAGGAGCCAGTGAAAGGAGAAGTGTGTGTTGTATTGTCCGGCAGCTGCCACCGTGGCCCCCTCCTTTCAGCCTCCGAGGATGAGAGCTGAGGGGTTTTACATTTAAAGACAGTCTAAATACCCCCCCAACACCCCGACAAAGCCTCTGGGGACTTTTTTGGACTCGTATTGGGTCACTCACCACCCCTCTCCTCTTTTTTCTCCCCCTCCCTTCATCGACCACTTATAAAGTAAAAAAAACTAAAGGAATGTTGTGCCTGAATGGTGTTGTCAGATAGCTTTTCACTGGGCCAGCTGGCTTCACCCCCCCTTCCCCGAAGACCTGCACACTCATTTATAGCCTCACACAGACAGAGAGACCCTGCGCAGATAGCAGACGGCAGGTCACCCTGCATCTGTGCTCCATGATGGAGGGGTCTGCAGCGCCGAAACACACTTTTCCATCACGGAGTTCCCCCATCGGACAGTCAGCTGCTGCACGCTGGATTCCACAAAGAGGGAAGGGGATGAGCCTCGGTCTGCAGCTGCCAGGGCAGCAGTTAGTCAGGGTCCGCCCCGTTCCACCGAGCGTCCATGTCAACTCGTTTACTCTAAACAGTAGGGAAGCTTCTCACGTTGGTTGGGGTTAATACCAGGATAATCCGGGCCTCGGTCTGATCGATAACGGATAAAAACTAGGGATGCAAATGATTAATCAATTAATGGTTGATAAGAAATTACTCGATAAAAGTAAATTTATTGCAATTAATCACATTTTGAGCATGTAATTCCTCTCCAGCCCACATGAGGGCGTGTTTGATGCCAGAAGTCCTTGACGAACATCAGAAAAGCGACAAGTTGTCCTCTCTCCGTAGACATAATAATTACATTTATCATATTAAAATAGATTTATTATACTAATACTAATATCTTAGTTTGCATTGTTCCATGTGTGAATGTGTTCCTGCTGGTCAGAATCAATCCTCTGTTAAGGAAAATGATTCACATTTTGGTAGAAAGGAACCTGTTGATTCAGAGGGAATCCAGTTTCTCAGAAAAATGGCCGCTTATCAATGATCGATCGATAAGATGAAACAACCACCGATTAACGAATTACTTGCATCGCTAATTAGAGTTTTCACACAGGTCTGTCGCAGTTAGTCCGTTAATCGCGAGGTAAGAACAAATGAGCGTAGTAAGTTTTCCTGCTGAAATCATTTTCATTTGTTCTCATTCTGTGTCTGCGACACATTTACAGCTGTGTTCATACATGTGCAGTGTGTTCATAACCTCGGCCGGTTTGTGTCTGCAGTCAGGAGCGCAGCGAGGACCACCTGGCTCTGTTTGACAGCAGCTCAGACGGACGCAAGAAACTCGCCGGCCTCAGCAAGAGCTCGCCAGACAGAACCACGTGGAACATTCTGGTAGTTTCCGCCCTTCCAGCTCTGACCTGTATCCATGTCAGCAGCCTGTCTTTCCAGTGTTAAAATCATGCAGCGAGTTCATCTTTTGGCTTTTTTAGGACGATCAGCCCAGAGTTTTCCCCTCGCACTCCAGCTCCCGCAGCACCGGCAGCACAGATTCGCCCACCGGCCTGAAGAAAAAAGAGCCTGGTGTCGCTCTAGCTGCCACCTTCACCGCCAACAACAGGTAGGCAGCGTTTTTCTCCCTCACACAGTGAACAGCCAAGGTGTCTCTGAGGTGGAGTCGTGTTTCATGGCTGCTGATCCTGGCATCTGATACCACCGCCTTCAGGAATTCCACCCACACTCACTTTTCTTTCCATGGAAATAGCCAGAAACACCTCAGGAGGAGCTGTGTGTGCTGAACATTGTGGCTGTTTATGTCTGACAGGAGCAACAAGGGGGCTGTAGGCAACTCCGTCACCACCATCTTACACAACAACTACTCCGAGAAGCCGCTCACGCCCAAGAGCTCCAACCAGAAGCCGTCCTTCAAGTAGGTCCAGGAATGTTCTGGAGAATCAGCATCTCAGCCGCGGAGAGGTTTCCCTAAAACGTCTCTGATCTGTGTTTCAGTAACATCCTGAAGGCCACGGCCAACGACGAGGAGAACGGCTCCGTCACCAGGTCCCAGAAGAACTTCTCCTCATCTCCGGCCTCCAACAACAGATCTCCGGCTTCGGCGCGGCGCGGCAGCCCGGTGCCCCCGCGCAGGACGGAGGTGACCGAGGAGGAGGCGGAAAGGTCAGGCCTGCTGAACGCTGCTGTTTCTGTCTGCTGCCGAGCTGCTCTGTAATGACTCAGCGCTGCGACTGTGTGGCTGAAGGTTCATCCAGCAGGTGAACCAGGCCGCGGCGGTCATCCAGCGCTGGTACAGACGCCATGCCCAGCGGAGACACGCCAGCCAGGCGCTGCTCAGGCAGATGCTGGCCAACAAAAGAAAGGTAGGTATTTATCGCGTCTCATTTTCACCGCCTGGTTTCTCTCTGTGGGACTGGAGCTGGTTTCCGTCTGCAGGAGTGGGACGAGAGGACGCAGGAGGACGGGCTCCTGGAGCAGCAGCAGAGGAAACACGAAGAGCGGAAACGTATCCGTGAGGAGAAAGCTCGCCTTGCCCGCCTCGCTGCCATCCAGGTGCTCCCTCCTGATCATGCTTGCTCTTTCCACATGTTTGCATCCTGCTTCTGTAGAGATAAGAGAGGATGTTACGCTGCAGAAACTTTGCACCAAGGCGTCTTCTTCTCTTGTTAATTGTCCAAGTTTTGTAATTATGTGTAAAGAGGCTGTAAATGGTGCGAAAATTGAACAGAAAAATCGAATATCAGGATTTTTTATTTCACAATTTGAAAAATCGATTTTTTTCTTTTTGTTAAAAAATGCAAAGAAAATTCCCATCTTTTTTATTTAATTTTTATTATTATTTTTAATCATCTATTTTAATTGTCTTGTCGGGTTTAATAGCAGCAGAACGTTGGTCTGGCTGCTGTTGTTTTTTCCTAAATTCAATTGCTAAATATTTAGTTTTTCTTCACAAAAATCTGCAATATCTAAGAATAACGAAAATTGCAATTTTTATCAAATTGACACCCAAAAAATCGTAACCCTAACCCCTCAAACCCACTTCATGCAGAATTGCTGCAGAATCGCTGCAGAATCGCTGCGCTGTGCCCCCACAGCCATGAAAGTCACAGGGAGCGTCCCAGCGGGGGCGCTGCGCTTTCTGCTGCCACTCCTCACTGCTCCTCACCGCTGCGTGGGTGTGAGGGGTAAAGGCCTGACTACATCATTGTCCCTCATCTTGCAGAGTGGTGTAAACGAGGCCGTAGCTTCATATGTGTGATGCAGTTTTTAGTCTCATCAGTCCCACGTCTTAAAGCCCCTTTTTTAATGAGGTTCCCCCAAATGTTTACATTCATCTTGCTTCCTGCCTCTTCTCTGAGATCTCCAGCGAGTAAAAGTTGGTCCGATGCTGACCTGTCCGAGTTCTGCTCTTTGCTCTCTCAGCCACGGCGCTCGTTCATAGCGGCCTGTGTTGATGCTCACCGTGTGACACGGTGTGTAAAAGCAATAAGCTGGGGTGGAAAAATGTTGTACAAGTGCAGTTTCTGATTCTCAGGATGCTGGAGGACAAAGATGGCTCCAGGATTGTACATGAAAAATGTCGCCGTGCCATCAAAACCACACACAAGCACACAGTTTAGAAGTCAGAACGTATGAAGCGCTTCTTTAACCGCAGTCGGTACTTCTGTACTTCTCCGTGTGGAAACTCTACATTCTGAAAGTTTACATCATTGCTTTTGTCTCCCTCTGGTGGTGTGCTGTAGGAGCTGCAGCAGAAGCGAGCTGAGCGAGCTGCAGACGTGCAGCATGCAGCCGAGCCGGAGCTGGAAACGGTGTGGCAGACGGGTGGGATGGGTCGGAAAGGACATCCCAAGACATGTGCATCCAATAAAAGCCCAGCCTCGCCCGGCAACAACAGCGCCGTGTCGCCCACCGCCACCAAAACGGAGAACAAAGGTTAGACATCGTGTCCCAGCCACGTGACGCTGCGCCTGCATCTTCACATGTGCGTGCAGGATAGTAAACCTGCATCGTTACGTTTCCACAGACTCCAACCTCAGCATTGTAGCCGATCTAAGTGAGATGAGCTTCAGAGCCATTTCTCCGTCTTTTTCCAGCCACAGAGGCTCTCAGTGTTCTCAGGTGTGTTACCGCTCACATCTCAGGCTTCAGGACTCAGCTCTGAAGCCTCCTCAGGCTGTATTACAGTTAAAAACCCTAACTTTGCATTGTTGCTGAGGAACAGGAGGACAGGGCTGAGGGGGACGTTCCTCAGGGGCAGCATCAGGACAACGACAGGAAACCGGTCCGTTTACACATATCCCGTCTGATTCGGGCCGCTGCACCTCACGCCGATGTTTCTGATGTAAGTACTATTTGTTTTCCCTATGCGGGTCTTAAAGAAATAATTCACCCTCAGAATGATGTGTCTTTATCTTCTACTCCCCCTCATGCTGATTAACACACTGGACCACTTTCTAATTATTTACAATGCAGCCGGAGATGTAGGCAGGTTTTCGTACCAGTGATGTTGAACGGCGCTCGAGCAAAAAGGTCCATGAAAGTCCACAAAAACTTGGCAATATTCCTCCATACTGCCTGTCCAATGTAATCCAAGTTCCCTGAGTGGGCAGCGTCCATCATTTACTGGAAACGATATCATTTCGTACATTTTAGGCACATCATTCTGAGGGTGAAGTTTTCTTTAACCTGGGTTCCCCAGATTAGATTCCTGAGTCCTGATGTTGTGTCTCCCTCTGGTGGTGGCTTACAGGAGCTGCAGCAGAGAAGAGCGCAGCCGGTCGGCGAGGCGCAGCTCACCGAGGCGCAGCTCACCGCTGAGGTGGAGCTGGAGAACCGGAGGCAGGCCGGTGCAGTGGGACGTAGGAAGCCGCTCAAAATTTCCATGAGCACCAAAAGTCCTGCATCACCTTGCAACAACGGCCCGATGTCACCGGCAGACTCCAAAACCAAGAACAAAGGTCTGTCCTGAACACGCCGCCCGTCATATGAATCCAGACCGTCTGCATATGAAGTCATGCTTTTAACATGGGGGGTTCTTCTGCAGACTCCAGTTTAAATGTGGTAGCTGGCGGTGACCTCCACTTCAGAGCCATTTCCCCGGCTTTGTCCAATCGCAGAGGATCCCAGTGCTCGCAGGTGAATACCTGCAAATGTCTGCATTTCCTGTTAAATGTTCCGGGACACGTTTTCATTTGTTACCGTGCTGCAGGAGATCCTGCAGAGGTCGGTTAGCATGGAGGACCAGCGTCAGGCAGCGCCGTGCAGCAGCGCCCAGTCTAAGAGCACCCTGAACGAGCTGCTGGACACGCTGAAGCAGCTAGAGGAGCCGGAGAGGCTGTCCGAGCCCAAGAGCTACCGCAAGGAGAAATACGCCTGGATAGATCAGGTTGGTGCTCCATATGTAGCGTTGAAGCCTCCCTATCCCTTCTTTATGATTTTTCCGGTGATTTGTGGATATTGCAGTGCAGATTTTTGTGGTTTTAGTTTTCTTTTTTAACCCCAGAGCAGCTCAAGAAGTTTTTATTGGATTTCCAAAAGGAAACATTGATACAAAGTTTTTTGACATGAAACACGAGAAAAACATGACTGGAATATAAACGGTTACGACTCCATGAGAGTATCAGTCAGCTTACTGGGACCTTTGCTCCTGTCCAGGGACACTCGGTAGATAAGAAGTCCTGATCTTTCTGAGTTTATGTGGGAATGTCTAAGAGTTACTGTAGGGCTGGGATGAGATGCTTTCCTCCTGATTCGGTTCTTTTAACATTTTTTTTTCAATTGGTTTTTGTTTTTTTGGGGTACAGATTCAATTTGAATTGGGATTTCTTCAATATCACAGATTTTTGTGTTTGATGTTTGCTTTTTTAACATGTGAAAAAGTTGAATCAAGAACCATATTTCCCCAAATTAGTGCGTAACACCTGTAATGGTGCGTGCAGACCAAAGAGGCGAGAGCGTCAGGTTTACATGTAAAGTCTATGTAAACGCTCGTAAAGGCGCGGCGAGCAGCGCGTTTTGAGCGTTGGCTGCTGTCGTCAAGTGCTGCTGACGCTCGAGTAGGAAAATCTGAACTTTCGCCGCTTGAAGCAAAGCGTCGACCAATCAGAGCGACTCAGCGTATGCAGCGGGGAAATCCATCTCATCACTTAACAAAAGACAGAAATGGAGGACAGATTATTCGTGGCCGTGTGCCAACCCTGTCATTTATAACCAGGGCAGGAACAAAAAGGAGCATGTGGAGCAAATAAATCAAGCCGAGCATTACATCCGCCATCGTAGAGAGACAAAAAAAGGAAAACATCCGGGTCCTGCTGACGCGCGTCGAGAGCATTCAGAGTGTCAAGAGCGTTTTTGATCCAGAATGTCAAACTTCTGATTTACGAGCGGAAAGAGCGTCTCGCCGCTTTTGGTCTGACCACGCAATAAGTTAGTTTTCAAGATTTTTTCAGCAGGATTAGATCTGAACCAGCACAGAATGTGGGACAAAAAACAGAGCATATGTACAAAACCTTAGAGAATGAGCTGCAAGCCAAACATGTAATTATTAAGCTGATCAGTAAGGAGATGAGCATCAAAGAGGATTTTGTCCTCCTCGCTGTGGTACTTGACCCCGGTAATCTTCCCTCTGCTCTGTCACATCATTTATAGCACAAATAAATGTAGGTTTCAGCAAACACACAAACACTTATTAGTAATTGATCAGGAAATCTTTAACTGAAGATTATTTATCTATTTATAAGACCTTTCTGAAACAGGAAAACTTTTTAAATGGGATGTATAACCTGATTCCACTAAAGTTTATACTATATAAAAAGCAGCGCTTCACAAATCTCATAAATATTTTTATTCCCAACAGACCATTTACAACATATCAGATGTTGAAAGTGAGACATTTCACCATTTCATTGAAAACCTGAGCTTATTTTACATTTGATGGCAGCAACATCATTTAAAAATGTTTATATGTTTGTGTTCTCATGAAAATAAAAATTTGGGTTTTAGGAGCTACACAAATCATTGCCTTTATTTTTAAGAGCATATTACACAACATACAGCTTGTTTAGTACTGGTGTTGGGATAACTTTTTTAATTTGGCTGTAATGAACAGCTCAATGAAGGAAGATATAAAGAGGCAAAACTGTTCATAGATAAAACAGAGATGACAGAATTACATAATTTTTGATAATCAGATGTACATATTAAATGATCTTATTGATTGTTTTTCTCAGTAGAAACATCCACAGGTGCAGGGTAGATGGACGTCTAGATGCATGAAAGTTTGCTGAGTATTTATTTCAGAATTTCTGCATAAATAAACTAAAACATACGCTACCTATTGCCTAATAGCTGCTGGGATAGGCTTCGACTGGCTGGCTAAATGGATAACCTAAAACATAATCAGAAATATGCAAAAAAATTCTTTAAACAAATGAGTCGAAAAATATCTATCACCTTTTCATAAAGGAATCAACTATTCCTACATTTTTGAGTCATAGAAGCGTGTCAGTCTTTAGTTTTATTAGAATGGTGTGTTGACATGCTGTTCAGCTGCTGGAGGGCTTTTAGTAACTGCAGAGAATAGCTTCCACCCTGTGATGCTCTCAGGTTTTATTGCTGCTTCTTTCAGATGTTCACTGTGTTTTCTGCCCCCTATCTTTCTTTAGTTAAACAATTCCAGGTGGGTGGAGTTGTGTTGCAGCATGACCCACTTTCTGTTGAGACTCATTGGGATGAAACTCGAGAGATGCTTTAGTAACTTTTTCTGTCCTGATGAGAATAAAACCAAAACATCTTGGCTTTCCTGTATATCTGACTGCCACTGACTCCAAACACCTGACTAACATCTGTTAACCGTATATGCATTTCCTGATATAATTATTCACTAGTTTAATCTATTTCCCCATGCTCATTTAATTGAGTCTTATCCTCATACACCTTAAGGACCTAAATAGAAATATGCAAATAAGAAATGGCTGACATGAGTTTAGAATAAACAGCTACCAGTTGCAGAGTACACTTACTATGAGAAAAACAAAGCTGTCATTGACCTCCTGACTCCATTAAATTGGTGTATTTTTGCAGTTCAGTGTGAAACATTCACAATAAAGTAAAAGACCAGATGGGGGCAGTAGAGGACTTTAAAAGGATAAAAGCTTAACTTCTCTGTGTTGCCAGCGATGTGTGTGAAATGTGTGAAAACATGTCAAAAAAGTAAGAACTTTAGGCCACATTGCAGCGTTTATTTTGTGCAAGTGGCAGCAATGTGGCAGTGCAATTAAGTGGCAGCATTCACTCAGGGAGTGCAATCAGAGAAAAAAACTCTAAAGGATGATGTTTGCGGATTACCTGAGACACCCGAAGCTCTTATTATGCTTTTTATTTATTATCAGAGTACTGACACCTTAGATCGAAAGTTCAAGCCAGCAAAACCACTGCAGTGTTACTGAAAAAACAGCAGCATTTCTAAACCATGAGCAGGTCAGATATAGTGATGCATCGCTGACAGCAGGGTACAGTCAGGCGCATGCAGCCATGTGTTCATATAACAGTACAGAAATGTTAATCCACTTTTTACTCTGTTGGCCTTCAGCATTTTCACTGTGTCAGAGAGTCTGACTGTACAACAAGACGCTTAATGTTTTCTGCTGAAGGCTACTCAGCAGACAACATTGCGGGTGTGTACTCGGCATGTGTTTGCTCTGATTCGGACTACTCTTGCCGCTCTGCGTGTCGAATGATTGATTTGGTTGTTTCTGGCCTACTTTAAGTTTTGTTTGTGTCAGTTGATACAAAGGCCTTCAGGTGCTCACTGTAGTTAAAATAGGGGACTTCTAAGCAGGTGGTGCTCCAAAGTTCTATGTGCACTGCATGCAAATAATATCCGCGTGTCCGTTAAACCTCAGTATGAATGGAATTTTTATGTGTTTAAAGCACTGTGAAGTCCGTGCATGCTACATTTGATTTTAATTCTTTTTCTTGCAGATACTTAGCTTACATTGTTACCTCTTCTTCATCATCCAGTCCAATAAAGAACGCCAAACAATAGTAGAATAAGATGTTTGGCATTGGTGGAGAAGTTTTGGCAAGTTTTTCAATCCACATACTTGACTCTGCAGCTCATCCCACAAATGCACTTTCCTTACAAATGTGGCACCATTTAAAAGGGAAAGAAACTGTTCTTCCATAAGTCTTTTTATTTGTGACATATATTGCCAAGAAATATTGCTACAGCAAAAAAAATAGACAACCCAACATGAAATTCCTCACTATTTGGTCTTAGTTAAACCCTCATGTATCCAAGACTTTTCGATGTTAACATTGAAGTACATTTATCTTATTTTATCATTTTTATTTTTTTAGGTATTTTATTTCAAACATGTATTAAGCAAAATAAACTTACTAACCAGTAGGGGAACAATATTGCTTTACTTTTTCCATCTCCTTTGTAACTATCCTAACTAAATTGACAAAAGCTGTACAGACCATTAAAGTAAATAATATAATATGATAAACAATAGACAAATCATGTGAAAATAAATCAACGAATATCAGTGAATAAAAATAAATAAATGAGT
>JBAJHY010000022.1:547208-557968 GCA_037177095.1 Craterocephalus marjoriae | reverse complement strand
CCACAACACATCTCACCTGCTTTTAACATGGCCTTTTGGATTAGTCTACCGCTTTTGAATTAATCTTTAATTGTCAATGATCATGAATGCTCTTTTTGTCACTAAAACCTGGCCCATATCGAATTTACAGAGGTAAATTCACTAAAGATGTCACTTACCTTGATGTTCTTGCACACATCCAGGAGCTATTTACTGCTGATGCAAATATTTTCCTTTAGGTTGCATTGCTCCAATCCATCCGCTTTGTAACGGCTCTCTAGAACGTTCTTACTGAGCCAGCCACAGTAGTTTACCGTTTGTTTGTTTTTTTTTGTGTGTGTTTTTTTTTGTCCAATTCAGTGAATTTCTAAATAAACAGCATTTTTTTTAAATATCAGTCTGGTTTAAAGAGAAAGCTCAATACTAACAGCCCTTTTAAACACTGTTAATGTTCACAGGTGTAACATGGATGGATACTTTACTATCCACTGGATATAGCTCAGCTTTTGGGACGTATAGCAGAGCAGGTCATCCAATGACACAAAGGTTGGTGGTTCAAATCCAGATTCCATCCCAGTTGACTGTCGTGTCATTGGGCAAGACACTTTACCCTCCTTGACTCCACTGATGTACTGGGAGACATTTTGGATACAAGCATCTGCCAAATGACTACAGCAGATCATTTTATTGTATTTACCAGACTTAGAAGTCTTGTGGGCATCTCCTGTACTGTTCTTAGCTGGTTTTATTCCTATCTCATGGATCAACAGTCTTCTTGTCAGTATTCACCTGCTTTTCAAGGACCCATAAGATAAAATGTGAGTGAATGAAGTCAGTTTATATCTGTGCAGACAGGTAGGGGGGAAATGTGGGGGCTGTACAGTATATATACACTGTGGAGATGTGGATGTAATGATGAGTGTGAAAGAATGTCCACCAGGAGGCAGAATCCAAGGCTCAGATTTGCTACAACAGGGTTTTGAGCCATAAAGTGATGCAACCGGTCTCAGAAACTACTTTTTAAATTTGGTTTTGAAGAGTTATGTTAAAATTTACCAAAGATTCAGTAGGTTTTACTTAATTTAATTTGAGATCAAACTCATTGTTCTCCAGCAGGTTAAGTTACAGCAATATCCCAGCTAACCAGTAACTAATGGTTGCCTTCATGGTGATAAATTAACTTCTGAGCATCACTGACATGAAGCTGGACTCTTAGATCACTGTTTACAGTGAACTACAAGCCAAATAGTAGCCATTTACTATTTTTAAATAGGCTACCAATTTGCATATTATGCTAATTGACCAAAGTGCAACTTTTAGCAACCAAGTAGAATTTCACGCACTGGACCTTTATTCTATAAAAGTTCATTGTAGCTACTCAACATTTCTGGGTTCAAGAAATTTGAGCTTGCACCTCAGCTAAGGTTTAATGCCCTTTCACTCTATGTGGGCACGAAAGGGTTATGTTTACAGGGGAGGATGACGTCAGAGTCAGCTGTGTGCTGTGCGAGCGCCGTACGCGCGCACGCGTATCAGTGTGTGTGTGCTTGTGGATGATTCAGCAGCTCGAGCGGCAGCAGTCTCTCTCTCGCGGCCACTCCTCTGCACATGTGGAGGAAACGAAGGTCTCAGTCAGAAAACCCGTTTTTAATCCGACATCGTCCTGCCAACGCTGCACGCGCAGGTTTGATGTGAACCCGTGCAGGTGGCACATTTCTGCCGGAGACCCCGTGTTGTTAGCGGAGTGTAGTTTTTTCCACCAGGCCGGAGCGGAGCGCCGCAGAGACGCTGCCGTTGTCCTTCTCTCCTCCTGAGGATTTTATCGCTGATTCATCGGAACATTTGGTTCCTTTATTACTTTTTTTTTGTGGATAGAATCCGGATTGGATTTGACCAAAAAAGAAAACAAAACCACGCCCAGCTGCTCTCATTCAATCATCTCAACCGCGGCATTTCCGCGTTTTGACGTCTGATGCTCCGGTTGCCTGGCAGGTGAGTTTTTATTCTCATCCTCTAGAAAAAGCCAGATATAAGCATAAGCAAGAGATAAAGATATAGCGGCACAGAAATGCTGATTCACATTACATGATAAAAATCTAGCATTGCATCGATATAATGATAAAAACTGAGCTGAGTTTGGTGTAAGTGCATCTAGTAAAACTCAAAGTTCGTTTAATTCTACTATAAATGCTGAGCTAAATATGCTAGTAAACCTTGAAATTTAACTAAAAGAGGAATTAAATTTTAGATAAACGAATCGTGCAGTTTATAGCTTATTTTTGGTCTTTCTGGAAAATAAATGGCGGATTCATATCAGAAAATAGCTTTATCTTGTTGTTTTCTTTTAAGGAGAAACTGCAAAATGTTTTCTCCCAAACGGATTTAATGGATTCAGCGGAAGCGACAGTGAAGTGAAATATTTTGGATTTCTGACTTTTTCTTGAATGAAACAGAAAGTTTTTGTGGACCAGCAGTTGTCTTTTCATGAGCTCAGAAACAATGTGAGGAATGTTCTAATGACTGTTTCCAGCCGCATTCTTTACGTCTTTTGCCCCGTTGTTGCCTTCCTTAAGACCCTGAGACCCTCTCTGGTTTAGTCCCTCTGGCTTAGGAAACATGGTTCAAGTCTCCTGGAGGAACTGATAGGTCCTGGTTGTCAGAGAACCGGGACCATGGTCTTGATCTCCTGGAGGAACTGATAACAGCAGAAGCTCCAGATGTTCCGGCTGTTTTGGGTTTTATGTCGCATCTGGTTCTTCTCTGTAGCTGTAGGTTGTTCTGCAGACTCGGTTCTTCTGGTTCTTTTTGTTCTTTATTCGGTTCTCTGGTTCTTATTATTTTCTGTGTTCTGTTGCTTTCTAAGATTTGTTCTGGAAGACCTTTCCTCCTTGCAGGTTTCTGTCATTTTGTTTATGCAACGTGACAATATTTAAGGATCTTTAAGATTTATTATTTGTCATCGGGATCTTCTCTGATCTGATCCACAGGTTCTGTTTTTGAGTCCTAAAATTTACTGGTAGTCCGGTTCATTGATGGCGCTGGATCTGCAGCTTTAACCCTCCTGGCCTGTTGGTTTAATGACCCATTGGTTTTATGACCCGCTGGTTCTGGTGAGTGTGGGCGCCAGCAGCAGAACAGAAGCTGGCTCAGCTGCTGTCTGGGGCATCCTGCTGGCGCCTGGACGGGTCGCAGTGTGTTACAGTCTGGCAGGGATCCCATCAGTCCGTCTGTCCACCTGCCCGTCTGACCCGGGTGTCCCTACGCGGCTTCATTCAGACCCCCCACCCTGATAAAAACTGAAAATCAGGCGTCCCTGTTGTTCCTCTGCAGGGCATGCATGCGGGAGTTTGTATCCGACTGATGAAAAATTCATTGTTTTCCGTCTGTTTGGTGAATAATTGAAATAAAAAGTGCTGAACAGCCTCTGGTGGGACGGAAAGACTTCCACTTCACTGTCCTGCAGCAACATTCTCTAAACTTTAAATGCTCCTGCTCAGATGTTTGCAGTGAGCCAGCTTCTGCAGGAGAACTGGGACCAGTTCAAGGCCTGCAGGGTCTGGATCTAATCCCACAGCTAGAGGCAGTCCTGAAGGCGTGGACACACAAAGCCGACATGTTTTGGATTAAATTCCATGTTTTAGATGTGGTGGCAGCTTTATTATCACGTGTTTGTATCCTTCAGTGTGAGATGAGATGCTGCGTCCTCATCAGACATGCGTTGGTTGTAAACCTGAACCTTGTGACACTTTTTTAAAATAAATAATTTTATAGCTTTTGCCCCACAAAAAAATTCCAAACATTCAATCATTTTTAGGATTTTAATCCTTTATTAATGCTATTTTACTCCGTCATTCATTACAATAAACCACAAGAATGCAATTATTTTCCATGTAATACATTTTAGGGGGAGTTGTTGGTGGTCAGTTCTAGACATTTTTAATGTGTCAACAATTTTGTTTCATTCCATTTGTAAATGTGCAGAAAAAGTTCTAAAATCATCAAACATATATGTTTTTCATAAATCATTTTAAATGGCAGCTTAATTATTTGACATATTAAAAGATCATACATAACATGAATTCTTTTCTATAAAATAAATATCATAGGGATGTGTTCTTGTTTGTGATAAGAATCTTGGAGATGTCAAAGATAAACAACGAAAATAATGTGATGTCAAATTTTTTTATCGTACTTATTCTGGTGACCCTTGTGGACAAAAATGTGCCATTGACTTCCATGAAAACTACATATTTTAATCTTGACTCTCATTAAAGGTTAAATCTATTTACTGTGTAATTTTAGTGTTTCATTTGGACAAAAAGTCGTGATATTTAACTGGTTTCCCATTGCAGTACTTCTGGTGGCATTTAGATCTTTCTGTAGCTCGTAAATATTTTTATTTGTCTCCTCTACTAATATTTCAACTTCAATGGGATTGAAATTTTTTTTGCGTTTGGGTTCCTTTCTCTCTGAATCCTTGCATGATAGAGCAAACAGCGACGCAAAATCCTCATTTAAATACCGCTGTTTGCTCCGCAAATAATAACAGGAGCAATCTTAATAGATATGGCGCTAATCGTAGAAACATGACCGGAGCAAAACAGCGCAGCAAATATGGAACAGCGCAGCAGTTCTGCGCTCGTCATAACTCAGCGCCTTTGTGTTCAATCTTAAACTAAACTTCCTTACCATCGTTCTAATCTGATCCTTTTTGCCGGATCTGGTCCAACGGCAGAGAAGTGGTCCTTAAGTTGTGCCCTGTTTCCACTGAGCGGTATGGTACGGGTCGTTACAATCGGTTACGCAATTTTGAGTGTTTCCACTGTAAAAACGTACCATTAACCCGTACAAAACCATACTATTTTTGGGCCCCCTTCAGTTGTGGGTCCACCGAAAATGGTATGGTATGGTTTTGGCGGAGCTACTGGCAACACTGATACAATGCTTGATTGGCAGACAGAAACAAAAAAAAAAACAGCTCCCAAAGCAGCACGACACAAGCACTGGTCAGTCCACATTGGAAAGTAAATGATAAAAAATGACTCCAAACATCAGCAGGATCTGGTCGGCTCTGGAGCTTCAAAGTTTCCTTCACAGTCTGATTGCAGACCTCCTCCAAGCCATATGGTCAGTCATAAAAAAAAAACACATAACAAAAAACTCATGAAGCTCAATAGCCAGGCCAATCTTCTGCATCACCAAATCCAGAATATCAATATGATCTTGGTTAAACAATATTGAATTATGACATCTACCATGTCGCCAACATATAATGTTTATTTTATTTAATTTTTTCCCCCAAAGATTTTGGGCATTATCTGTTGAATTAGAAACTCTGATGGCAAATGTCCTATCTCTCAAAAGTAAAGATTACTTTTAAAAAAAATCCTAGATCCAGACTGTGGTCCGGATCAACTTCAAAATGTAGTAATTTGTTCCTTTATTCTGTTTCTGAAATTTCCTGAAAATGTCATCAAAATCCATCCATAACCTTTTTCTGTTGATCTTGGGTTCGACTCTCTTTATTAAGTCATTGTTTTTAGGTGAAAGAATTTGTGCAGCTGGGAAAACTCTTTTGTTTCGTTCTTTCTTTCAAGATTCTAAGTATAGATAATTTTAAAAGACTCAGATTCTGTTTTGGTAACACATTGAGGGTTGTTGTTTTTCTCGTATCATCATTTTTATTTGTTATCTTGCTTTTGGTTTTAATAGGACAGATTTCCATGACTGTAGCCTGATTTCCTTGTGAAGTAATAGAATGTGACACATTTCTGGGACATCTAAAGTTTTAGACATCCCTCCATCATATTTTGGCAAACCAAGAGATAATCTGGAAAACTGCTGCAGCTGTTAGGCAAAATATGTTTTACGGTACAGTGATAAACCTACTGTATGTGTGACTCATGTCAATTTGGGACAGAAAAACTGAATTACTCTTTGCACAATAAATATTTAAAGAAAAGTATTTATAGGTCATTATTCATTCAATTACACAAGTGACAATAACTAATCTCTATTTGCCTTATTCCCAAATTCATGTATTATTTTTATTTTTTCTATGGAGCACCAGAACAACAAAAGCCATGGTAGGCAATAAACAGGTTGTTACTTATGCGTCAGCCCTCATGGAATAAATCTCAACTTGTATAAAAATAAATATTTAGGACAAAAATAATCCTCCACCTGAATGGTTTCAGGACCCTTTCACTCTGTGAGTTTATGGCCTCTATATAGAAAGATCTAATCTGGCTATCATAAAAATATTGTAGCATGCTTTGTGCCATGGCATTCAAGTTCCCATATCAAATGCATTATCTCTAACTGAAATAGATTTTTCACCGCTTCTCCGGTTTATATCTTGATTTGCTATGTCATCATGACTGAAATGCCTTTTGCAACTGAATGGTGGTTGACATTGTACATAATGTAAGAAAACCTCTATATATGACAGTAATATGGGTTTATTATGTTCATCATAAGCAGCTAAATATCAACTATTTTTGGCCCAAATATTGACCAAAATTGGTCAGCATATATTGGTCATGCTTGGTATCAGTTTGTTGTCTATTTAAGTCAACACAGCCAAAATCATAAGCTCACCAATGGACATGAATAATTTCACCCACAAGCTTGTCACAATGGAATACTCAAGTGACAATTTCAGTCACAGTCTGAAGTTTTCAGTTTAGGGCTCCCTTTTTCACTGTATTCCTTATTTCGTCCAGTGGCTTTTCAAGTCATTCTTCAGCCAGTCATGTGATCTTTTTAATCTAAAACTGTCCTCTCCATCCATTAAGACTTCATCATCAAGTGACATCAAATGCTGCTTTGACGAAACATTAAAATGGTCAGTGGCTGAGATCAGACGCGGACACCATCGTAACAGGTGCTCAGGATGAAGCTGACCCCTCCACGCACTCATTCCGTCCTTACCAGGACCACTGTGAATGTGCTCACCAGGCTGTGAAATGAAAATCATTGATGTGTCCTCTTTCAGCATCAAAGAGCAGCTTCTATGCCCCATTCGTAGTCATACTAAAAGACATCAAATCTGACAATTCCACTATATCATCCAGGTTAAACTCGCTCGTAATTGCATTATCCCATTTATATTTATTTTTATGTGTCCCCCCCTCCGTGGTATATATAACGACAGTGATGAATTAGCTCATATCACCGTGGTAATGAGAGGACCTTGGTATCCTCTGCAGTGACACAGTGACCTAAATTAACACGTACAGTGTACTGTACGACAGTGAGTGTGTGTTTGTGTTATTAGAAAATGGTCAGTTGCATTACTGTAAACCATTAAATAAATAAAAATAAAAAACAACACAACCATTGCTGTTTTTCAAGGGTTTCCAAGCAAAGTCAGATTGCATTACTGTAACAAAAAATGTGTATGATATCACATTTATGAATATATTTGTTAGTTATGATATTTATGTCTTTGCCGCTGATTTGGTGGACTTATAGTTTAGAGCAGATGTGGTAACACTAGCTGATAGATATGTGAGAGTTATCCATACCCTCCCATCACATTTCACAGGTTAACACACTTCTGGTGGACAAAGTGGTGGTTTAACAAACCAAAAAATCCATTAAGCTCCAAAATCAAGACTCTAAATTTACACAAAGCTTACATTGTAGCTCAATTAAGCATTTATGAATTGTTTGTTGGTTGCCAACTTTTACATTTAGTTTTCTCAACAAAAATCTGCAATATCACGAAAATCGCAATTTACAGTGAATCAGTACCCAAACAATTGTAAAAGAATCAAATAAAAGCAGAGCAAACTGGCCCAGCCCTATTTATCACCTCCTCTCTGATCCACTGGATAACCTGTTGCAGGTAAACCGAGGCCTTCGGCTTTCAAGCAGACCACAGTCGGCTTCTTTGGTCCGTATCAGAGTGCGGTTGGTGTTTACACTGCACCAAACGGATGTGTAGAAACATGACCAATCAGCCCTCTCTCAGGCTGACAGTAGGAATGAGAGATGCTCTGGCAACCAGAGATCAGCTTAATCAGCCACAGGACTGAAACAACAATGGTACGGTCAAATCTAACACCCAGAAAAAGTGATCAGAATAGATCAGATAAAAGTTCTGACTGCATATAAATGTAATCTGTCATTTTTCATTTTTCAGCCAGCACCACATAAAAACCCTCAGAGGAGCGACAAGTGGAACAACGAGTAAATGCAGCAGCTAATCTATGGAAACATCTGGTGCCAGTCGTCCTATTGGTGTGATCTCTGAATGAAAGACGAGGTTAGATTCCACCAGTGTTTTTTTTCAGGGTCTGCACGCTACAGAGTGTGTAATTGCGACTTATGTTTTGATTCTTCCATCTCCTTCTGCGTATTTCTGTCTGTACGTGTGTGTATGTAACATTTTGTTATACTTTGGAATAGGGCTGAAACGATACTCCCAACTCACGATTCGATTCGTATCACAATTTTTGATCCATGATTCGATACACAAAACGATTTTTTTATTTTATTAGAAAGATGTTTTATTTAAATAACATAACACACAGATTTTATCCACGTAGATCTTGGTTTAGCTTTGCTACAAGCGCCTCGTTTCATCTAACAACTTATGGCATTGTCCCATGAGTTTAATAATACTCCATGTGTTTCTTGCTGTCTGACTGGGAGCTACAGCCAAAAACACGACTATAAGTTACCATTTTCAATTAAGACATTTGATTTACTGCAGTGTCCGTTTGTTTATTTTTGCCGAGTGCATCAGATGGCGACGTCGGGCCGTTCTCAGTGGTGCAACCGGGTGCAACGCCCTAAAGGATCCTACACTAAAAGGTCCGCCTGGCACAGTGGTGCTGTTTTCTGATTGGCCCGGGGCTTGGCGCCCGGAGAAAGCTGTTGATCGATTGGTCCTGCAGATGGAATATTTCACCTAGCGGCCGCTTGCTGCAGCTTTTCCCAGCAGAGCATGGGCACAGGATGGTGAGGCTGCAGGCCGCTGAGATCTTTGTGATAATTTGTGTGCGTTAACCGTGCTGTAGGGCCGACGGCAAAGTGCTGCTGCAAACTGCAGGATTCTTCAGACCCTCACGTGGTTCAGGCTGGTTTGTACTGAGTCAGGTGGGGCCACATAGGTGTGTTTAAACTCCAGTGCAGGGGAACAGGCCATGTTGTTTTACCGGGTCTGCAGGTAGCAGTAGAGCTGGAATCTCCTCAGGATGGACTTTTAACGCTGACTATGAGCTGACATGGTCATCCGTGATCACAGACAGAGCTGCAGCGCGAGTCCGTCCTGGTTGGCTTCGTTGCTGCTGCAGGATCAGATCTGGCATAAACTGTTTTATCTCCCTTTTGCCTGCAGTGTAAACATCCCAAATGCACGGAAACAGATAAAACCAGTCTGACCAATCACAGAGTTACGTCCTGACACAAACCGGCTTTTTAACACCTGATGATAACAAAAGAGTCGCACAAGATGGGTGTGCACTACGGAGCGCGCACACACTGATCCATCTTACAAGAGAGAAACAAGCCCAAAAGAAGCCAGGGACTCTGGGAAAAACCTCTCTCTTCCTTCCTTCAGTGGCTCTTACGAGCCGAGGCTGAAGGAAAGACGTTGTCCTGGCTGGAGAGGCTGAGGCTGCAGGCGGGATGCTGGATTAGCTGCTGCTAGAGGCGCAGCGTCTCCATATCATCCTGCAGGGCCTGACAGGAATGCAATGAGATGTCAGGTCACAGAGCTGACTGAGGAGGAGGAGGAGGAGGTGCTATCGGCTGGGAATGAGCAGATAAATGAGGAGGGGGGGTGGAGGTGTTCTAACCTGCAGTGTGGAGCTCATTGTGCTGCTGATGGCTCTCCCACACGGGGATAACTGTGTGTGTGACCTGCGGCGATGTTGGCTTTCCAGGTCACACACACTCCTCTGCTCCCAGCTTATCAGACCTGCTCAGAGCTGCGAGTTGCTCCCGCGGGGGTCAGAGGTCACCCGGAACCACGGTCACGGATCAGGTGTGGTTATTAGCAGCGGTTTCCAGCCATGATGAGACGTTTCCACCCGCTTGTCTGCTCCGTGTTGACCTGCCTCCTACTGCAGATGCTCATGATTCAGTGTCTGAAGTACTGACATTACTGAGGTAGAAGTACAGATACTTGGGTTTAAAAATACCAACTTAAGCTTTTTACTCAAGTTCAAGCGTAAGCCTCAGTAAAAACCTAAGTAAACCACTTGGACCCTACCTACCTGCACTGCCCCTCCTCCCCGGGAAATTTTATTGTATAGGCCACCGTGACAGTGATTTTATATTTAAAATGTTAGTGCTGCAAGATGTGGGGTGGAACAGGCCAGTTACACCCCCCCCCCCCCCACATGCTGGAGCCATGCTGGTTTTCTGCTTTCATCAGTCAGATTTTCACCATAAATATTCTGGCTGAGTCCAGAATAGGCATGAAGGCTCGACTACTGATGCTCCACCTGCTCCCTGCACTCCCAAACCCATGAACATGGAGGAAATGGACCTCTGTGCTCTAACTGTGTCCTTACTTCTGGCTTTTTTTGACTGAGGATGGAGCTCTGATAGTCCAGATGGACTCTGTTGTTACAGATATGAAGTGGATGAAACGTCTCATCAGACAGCATCTCCGTCTGATGATGATGATGTCATGTTTGACATTGTCAGTCTGATGACACCACGGCTTAACTACTACTACTACTACTACTACTACTACTACTACTACTACTACTACTACTTCTACTGCTACTACTACTACTACTACTACTGCTACTACTATTACT
>JBAJHY010000021.1:21794725-21809502 GCA_037177095.1 Craterocephalus marjoriae | reverse complement strand
CCGCCAATCGATGTTTGAATCTAACGTTGTATCGCGGAGTTCACAATAAACTCAGCACTGCCGCTTAGCGGAGGTTACCGTAGCAACAGAAACGACGCATGGAGACGTTTGGAACGGACGCCCCAAATTACGTCGGTCAGGGAGCAGAAATGGGCCTTTAGATTCCAGCCCGTGTGGTAACGTCTGATGAGCAGCAGCAGGAATGAGCTGCTCTGAGAGGTGAAATGGGTTTTATCTGCATGCTTCATATCTGCAGGCCACGCTGTGAGGTGAGCAGACTGTAAGCGCTCACCTGTAGTTAATGTTGCGTCGCGAGCTGACGTCCCAGCTCTGGATGGCGTCCCACATCTTATTCATCACGGCGTCGCGCTGCGGCTCCTCCATGGACCAGACCTCGGGCCCGTCGAACATGATGTGTGACAGCACGCCGCAGGCGTTGTACGACACCTCGATGCCGTCGGCCTTACTGTCCAGCAGGTTGCTGCAGCGGCAAGCAGGAAGAGTAAACACGGCGTGATGAATGTCGGACTGCAGGTCTGCACCGAGGAGTCTCTATATTTTGCATCTGTCCCGCGTGTTTCCCGTTGTGCTGCTTCCCATCAGGTGAAACTCACCTGAACACAGAGATGAACTGCGGGGTGAGCAGCTGGGGCCTCAAAGCTTTCACCTCGGCGACGTTTCCCAGCAGACCCAGCATGTTGCGGTGGAGCTCCTGCTTGTCTGGAAACTCCTGGTGGAAGACCAAACAACAGAACAGATCACGTCCCAGAAGTCCAGCACCTCATCAGTCTACGTCGCTTTCACCCACTTCCTGTTGAAGTGGAACAACTCATGTTTCCACGTATAAAAAACTCCTGCCCACAGGTCAGGACGGCCTGGACCCGGGCCGAGGTTAACTCTCTGTGACCTGGGTTAGCTTGAGCCAAGTTTACATGGCAACGCTGCAGCCAAATCTGCCTTTTCCCCTTTGTGGGATGGAAGAAACTGTATTTATATGATGGAGGAAATAATCAGAGCGCACGACGTGACTCTGCAAACAGAGCGACTATGATGTAGTACTATGCCAGGCCTGTAGGGGGCAACGAAGTCGCAGTGATACTCCACATGTTTACAGCAGTTCCTGCTCCGTCCTCATTAAACTGGAAGACAAAAGTGCTGTCCCAATCCTATTTAAAGCATTTCGAGCCCTTGAGGACTGTCACCCTTGACTCCTAACGCAGGTGATGTCATTTAGTCATCAGGGGCTCAGGGCGAGTGCTCAAGTTTTCGGTTTGGGATTGGGGGAAATTCTTTACTGGCGACATTCCGTCTTGGACGGAGTCGGAACAAAAACATACGTCTTAGTTCTGAGTTTATGTCTCCGTCACAGGGATGCGTCTGTCCCTAAACAGCTCTCTTCATGGTCGCCCACCCACATAATGGGCGGGGCGTTTTCTAAGACAGCTGACTGGTCAAGAGGCAGCGCTTTCTGCTCTTTGATCTGGAACATAACCCGCTCCGGGCCGGGTTGGCTGCTCTGTTACCAGAGTTTTACGGTGTGATGAGAAGTTTACAGAAAACGGCGAGTGAACCCGATTATCAGCTTCGTAGAGCCGGCCGTTGCAGCGCCTGGACTTTAAAGCCTTCCCAAAGCTCACCACTCTAACGACTGATAGGAAGTTACTGTACTATGCAGAAAAAGACGATCTTTTTTAAGAACATCCTAATGAGTCAACGACTATTTCTATGTTCAATTTCTTTTTGTAACATGTTCACAAGCAAAAGTTGAACACTTTTAAGTTGTGCTTGAGATGTTTTAAATGACCGTTTTTACCATTTACCCGTTCCAGATTCCACCGGCCCACCTGCGGCTGCCATCGGCTGAGCAGACTCACCTGTAGACAGTCCAGAAAGAGGTTCATGCCGCGGCAGTGGAGGAACATGCGACAGTTGTCGGGCGTCTCATCGGTGATGTTCCACAGGGCGCTCCAGGAGAACTCCATCACCTGGTCACACTGAGAGAAAAGCACAGGTCAGCTCCTCCGCCTCAACGCGGCCAGGCCCGCCGTCTTCACAGAGCAAGCCTCAACTCACCGTCCTGTCCTGCAGCTTCTTCTGAATCAGGTTCAGCATCGTCTGCAAAAGAAAACAGGAGGAAATCTCAGTCAGAGCTACGCAGGGAGGAAAGTGTCACAATGAAACAGAATTTAATTCAATTCAATACGTCACCGTGTGCACACACACACACACACACACACACGCTGCCACATGCCTACACACACACACACACACACACGCTGCCACATGCCTACACACACACACATACACACGCTGCCACATGCCTGAGTACACACACACACTCACACACATACACGTTTACAGGCACATCCATCTGCTCACGAACAAATACACACCCACACACCACACCGTATCACTCAAGAGGATAGATCCTGACAAGCATATCTTTAGCCTCTTAACACTCCAGAAAATCTGCTAATAAGTGGAAATGAAGACTTGATTAGAAAATAACCAAGCCCAAACTAGTGCAAAATGGAGGACACATTTGAGGTTTTAAAAGGTAGAATTAGAAATTTCCTGAACTCAAGAGCAAAATCAACCTTTTATAACCACAAATTGGCAAATTCAATAGCTGCAGCGCCTCTGCCAATACCTCTCTGCTGTTCAATTAGACCTTGTCCAATCCAGGCTTAGAGAGCCTGCTTCCTTATCCTACTAGCCCCCTTGAGGTGCCACCAGAAGGTGTTGGGTGCTTATCAAGGTGCTACCATGACAAACAACCCGCCTTCTGTCATCTGCTCCTTGCAGTTACAAAAGAGTTTTACAACAAGCTCTATAGAGGGTGTGAGGGTTTGATAGAATTTTAACCTTCCAAGGACAAGACTGGAAATCAAATATCCAAGCATTGTCAAGTTCCAGCTTCCTGGTTGTAACAAATGCAGCTTTTCTTTGTTGAATTCCATTGCATTTGGGTATCTTTGACTATCTGCTGTCTTCTTATAAGTTATTCTAAATTTTTCTCAAAGCTTTGTTATCTACAAGGAATATGACTTTTTTTTTTATTTCCAAATATTAATAAGTTTCAAAATTAAAACAGATTTTTGCATTTCAACAGTGTTCTTATGCAGTGTCTACTTTTGACTGATTATGTCCAACCATTAACTAGTTTTCAACAGTCACAAAAATATTTAAAATGGCCTCAAATTTTCATCTACTGAGTCATGTCCTACAGCCCGTATCTTCCCTGTTAAAAGGGCACTCTCGCCTGGGACACTAAATAACTTAGAGCCGGCCCTGACACCAATACGCCAGGGGCTCTGCCTGCTTGGTCTGTAGAGTTGCTGTTATGTCAGTTGCCCTGTCTTGGCAAGAACAGCAAATGAGGCAACATGGATCTTAAAGGTCAGCTGGTGGTCCAACGTGACACTAAGATTCCTGGCAAAAGACATACTGTAGATACAAGTGTGATAGAAGTGCAAGTGCATGAGCAGTAATAATGTTAGTGAAAGACCCGATGGAGCGCTTAGCAGTTGCGTTAGCTTCTTGGCTGCATCGCTACAGACTGATTGCTCTACAAAACCATGAGACTGTTGTAATAAGAAGTGAGTGTGTTTGTGTGTTTTAGTCAAGCGGCAACTTTCCGCTAGAAAAGTGATACCCATGCGGAAGTGCAAAAAATTGCAGTACCCTTCCTCAGTTGGCTGGTTAGCTCCCGTTAGCTTTGTTAGCACGTAGCTCGGATTTGAATGGTTGTCAATCATCCCTCCCCACGCTCTCAGCCCCCCTCTCCGCGCCTAATCGTCGCCCATTTATGGGCTTTCTGGCAGTCACGAGACTCGTGACGGTGCCAAGATGGCGGGGGAAGGAGCCGCCCAATATGCATCACTTCAGCTCAATAGAATCCTTTGGGTCACGTGGTTTAAGGGTTTGTCCATTCTTTTTACAGTCTATGGTTTTAGTGTCGTTCCACACCAAAACTAACAGTGTCAGGCCAGTTCTAATGCAGGTTAGGGCTGGTTAGCTTAGCCTCCTGTATCGGATTGCGCTGTCTGAACATTCCTGTGTGTATCGATACAATAGACAGTAAAATGATGTGCGCTCCCGGAGCATCACGTCTGTGTTTTAGTGGATCAACTTTGGAATGCCAAATGTGCCATAATTACACTGTTTACATCAGCTGAAAGGTGAGGAAATTTGGAAATGCTAGAGAACCAACATCAATTAGCAGACTAGACTGTACTATACTGTATAATAAATACTAATTCTGCCAGTGTGACCCAAAGTGGCTTTATGTTTTTTGATTATTTTCTTGATACAAGTTTATAAGTCTGTTTATTAATTTACATGTTAACTTATGATGCTGTAATTGTTGAATGACAAGTAGAAATGATGAACAGCATTTAAACTGAATTAAATGTTGGGTTTTTTATAAGAGTAAGAGTAAGTCAAGAGTAAAATTTTTACTTCAAATGAATATTGGTTCTAAATATCAATTATCGGCCTGCATGATTACCACTATCAGATTTGGTATCAGAACCTGGAAAAAATCACTTTGGTTCAAGTCTGTTTTCATTAGTTCCTAAAGGGATAAATGTTTCCAGGTATTTATTGGGATTTATTTAAATACATGTTTTCTTTACAACAGATTTTCAGGGTTTATGATCAGGATCCATCGTCTCCATGTTGGTCGCCCAGCGCCGCCCCCTGCTGGATGTACGCGCTAACATCCATAACAAGGACGAAGCGGCTCCCGTGGGGCAGCTTTAACACGTCTGTGTGCCTCTACATGTTCATGACGGTGGACGAGCAGAGAATCTGAGCCTGATAGTAGAGTCAGTTACCATGGTAACAGAGTCAGACTTACCTCTCTAGCATCCTCTCAGAGTTTCCGTGTGTGCTGCTTGTCCTGGAGGATGGAGGGAGGAGAGGAAGAGGAGGAAGCAATAACGATGCCAGCAGGCTGGTTACACTGAACAATCCTTTTCTTTATTCATTTTTTGTTTCGGTTCAACACGTCTGTCAGGGTTTGTTTTTAAATTTTATTTTAAATTAAAATTTTGACACACTTATAAAAGACAGCATCTGCATAGAGTTGTCATCTTAAAGATCCATGAAGGGGGGGTAGGGGGTGGGGGGGAGGAAAGGGGGGGAAGGGTTGAGGCGAATGGGTGAAGAAAGAGGGGGAGGGGGAATACTGGCACGTCACATGAACTAAACAGAACAGCCAACAGCAGTACGAGAGAGGAGGCGGGGGGGCGGGGCCGGAAGGGGAGGGGGCGGGGGGGCGGTGGGAGGGGGGGACAGATCGCTTTTACATTACGCTACGCACACATACACACACACAAAAAGAAACGGGACACAAGTTGCATTTCCAGTCAAAGTTGTGTCTGAAGAGCGACGGCTCCGTCCTCTTTCCGAAAAACCTCCCGCCGAGAGACACCGCCCGTCTCTGCCTGCTCGATGAGCGAAACAAACAAACACTGGCTGGAGGACGGCGAGAGACGCCGCCCGTCTCTGCCTGCTCGATGAGCGAAACAAACAAACACGGGCTGGAGGACGGCGAGAGACGCCGCCCGTCTCTGCCTGCTCGATGAGCGAAACAAACGAGCTAAACGGGGCAAATAAAGGGTCCTTTGAAAGCTGAAGGAGTTCCTGTAGGCGCGGGGCTCCCAGGCCGGCCGGCACGCCTCTGCATGATAAAGACAGCCCTTGTTTTTCTGAATATTGCACGCTTCGTTATGATAGGCCTGTGGGAGGTTGGAGACCGGGCCTGAAGGGGGGCGGCGGCGCTGGCGGGACGTGTCTCCCTCAAACTCGTTAAAACCGCTCGCAAAGATCTCCTCCAGGAACTCGGCGAGGTCCGAGCGACGGGAAAAGCCACGGAGGAGGAAGACTGCGGCGGAGACACAACCCCGGTTGTTCCGATTTCCTACACGAAGATGGAGAACGAGATCGGCTCGGAAGCAGATCTGGGATGTCTTACAGGCGAAGATGGAGGCGTCTCATTGGCTGATGGATGTGTGCTTTTTTTTTGGACGTGAAGGTGCGGGCGACGCGGGATGTCGACGCTTCTCCGTTATCGATCATTCGGTGCAGGTCGGACGTTAGCTTTGCTCGCTGGCTAACTCTGGGGTTCAGTTAGCTAGCCGTGGCCGAGAGACGGATCCAGCAGAGAGCGAGAGTTTGTTCCCGCCAGCAGGGCTTCCGAAGGAAATGTGGGCGTGGCTTGGAAAGCCCTGGGGGCGGAGTTAGGTTTTCCTAATATGGAGGGAAGCACTTTCATCAGAGGAGCCAGTGTGTGGCGCCTCTGGGTCTGGGGTGATGGATGTCGTGTGGCTGTCGCTGCGTTGACGATCAGCCGCCGTCCGGGACCATCGGAGCGTCTCCGCCCCACTGAAACAACGTGGAGCGCAGCGATCCGACGGCGGGAAATGTGCGACGCTGCGGCTCGGAGAGCGTCCTGCTACTGGAAGCAGCGCCGTGCCCTCCGTCCCGCCGGCGGGCGTAAACGCAGCGTCCAAACTGAGCGCAGTGGACGACGACGCGGCTCCGTCTCTGCTGCCGTCTCTTTCCACGAGCCGCGGAGCGAAAAGGGCCGAGATGGACGGGGCGGTCCGAGGCGAGGACGGGTGATGCTCGGGGGACTAAAGTAGCGGAAAAGGACAGAGATCGGACTCATTGTCAACTTTGACGGGAATAGATATCTCAGTAGTTTTATACATAGACATGCAAGTCATTTTTTCTCTCTTTGAAGTTATTTACAATAATTACAAACACAAAGAATCCAGTTTCAGTTTGACAAAATTGCGAGCATTCAATATTCAATATTACTACTTTTATTTATGATAACATAACTCCTTTGTACTTCTTTAAATCATTGCTATAATAGACTCATCATGGCCTCCCTTTTTTAGAGTTATCTTGGTGTGGAACCGTTTTCGCTGTTTTACTGCACTTCTCATTTATGCTTATAATAATCATAACAATAATAATAATAATAATAATGTTATTTAAGTGTCTTTCCTACTTGCTATGGCGGGGACTGCGTGGGCGTGGCCTATATGTGACCCCTCCCCTAACCCCTCCCACCCCCCCCACTTGGTGGAAAAAACACTGATAAAACCAAATACTGTTGATGCAGAGAGACGGACGGAGGGAGCATCAAAGGAAACATCAGAAACGGTAAATATCTAGTCGCAGCGGCTGCCGCTGGCCGAGCAGAAGCCACAACAAACAAACACAAACAAACAAACAGCTTCGTTAGCCGCCGCCCAGAGCAGGACGCCGAACAGGTTTTGGTTTGTGAAAATTGTTTCAGGAAGACAAAAATCATGGAGAAGATTTCTGGTCTGGTTTGGCGCATCTATCGGCGCCCGTTTGCACGTTGTCAACAGTTTAAAACTTGCGTGGATCAACGTGTGATTTATTTTCAGCTAGCGGCTCGTCGGCCGTTGGACCGAAACACTTTCCGCATGATTTTCTCCTGCTGTTTGCATCCTGCTCGGACAGAAACTGTACAGCCAAAAGAAGCAGTACCGGCTCGCAGCCACGTACGAACACTTACAGAACGTTCGTACAGTTATATTTTTTATTCTTGCTTAAGTATCAGCTGACAAGGCTGCAGTCCGTCACACACAGGAACCCGCCCGCTGGAGGTTTATGGGAACTGGCTTGCTAAAATTAGCATCAACAGCTTCAGTTCTCTTCTCGCGTTTAATGTTTCTATGAACAGTTTTCCAGACCCGTAGAGCCAAAAAAAATTTTTTTGTGTCAATCTGTATTTCTTTGGGGATTTGCCCAGTTTGGACGTGAAACTTTCTGACTACCAAAAAGGCCAAAACCTGCAGAGGAGCCTGGGTCCTGAAGTGCGAGAATGACCAGTAAACAAGAAAATAACACCAAAATAACCAGAGCAATAAATAAGTCCAGAGAGCACCACCGTCGTCTCCGATTCTGCCTCAAAGTGGAGGAGAAGCTAATTATGTGTCATGTTTCCACTAATCAGACCACAAACGTACATCTACAGGTGGAGAGGAGAGCGGGTGGAGGCGGACATCGCACGGTGGGAGCGGTACAACCGGTTAGCGAGGGCTGGTGGTGGGCGGTGGGGCTGGACTTCCTGTTTCCATGGACGCAGTTGTATTTTAGATTTCCATGTGAGGATGATGTCCGTGTAAACTCGACTCGCGTTGTGCTCTTGGATATTAGCGGTGAACATTTTGAGAACACGAGGGGAGGGAGAACGCTTTGGTTTGAATCCAACAAATATAACAGTGATCATGGCTGATCGCTCGGATCGGGGAATCTGTGAAACGGCTGCGACCCGCCGACCTTCGCACATCCAAACAAACTCGTGCTGCTCCAACACACTCATTCATTCACACAGCAGTCTGGGTTCACCAGAAGGGAGGGGAAGCATGCTGCACACACACAAGGCGGAGGAATGCTGGCACGGGAACGAAGGTTCGTGGAGAAAACTCCACCAAAAAACGCACACCTGAAAGCAACGACGCGAACAAGCATAGTTGGTTAAGGTTGTGTGGCTAGCGAGGGGATTGGAGGGCTCGGGGGGAGCCTTTCACATGAAATTATGCATCTAAAATAAATAGTATTTCCAACCAAAGTAACACATGTAAAGACGACATGTGTTCAAGTTTGACGTAAATATGACGACGCTGATTAAATAGCTTGTAGCTAATGTGCTGATCAAACAGGTCCGATGATGGTAAAGTGCACGACATGGAGGTCGGGGCGGGACTGGGGTACAAAAAACACCGTCATGCAAACTCCACAACGTTTTTGCATGCCTTTTTTATTATTATCATTACAATTATTACACACAGCGTGACGGGCGGGGCCTGCTGGGGGAGGGGCGTAGCAGACCCCCGACCCTCTTCATCATCTTATTGTACAACCAAACAACCACGACACGAGACAAGAGGACAGGGGGCCGAACACTCGGACAAAATAACCTTTACCGAGTTATTTGGTTAATCTTAATGCCTTTATGGTGTCACGGCGGGTTTTAACGGGGGCCGGATGGATGGCTGCCGGACGGGAACGGGAACTTTACAGCAAAGCGACGCCAGTGTCAACAAGCTAGCTGACCTCTATCCACCACAGAAACCATCTGCTGCAACGAGTGTGACGCCGCCTGGAGAGCATGCAGCCCAACCAAACATCGTGATGGGAACAGGCGGCGACAACAAAGATGAAAAAAACTTTTTTATGTCCATGAAATTTCCCAAATTCTCAGAAAATCCATGGACAGAGTCAAATGTGGACAAAGCAAGCGCACAAGTCGCATCAAACCACAGCTGGAGCACTATAGTAGAAAAAAAATCCCGGATTTACCAACACAACAGTAAACATCTTGTTCTAAATCTACTGGCAGCTCATTTTAACAAACATCTGTTGGATTCTGCTGCTGGGGGGGTTGTTGGTGTGAAACTTTGGTCAACACAGAAGTTTTGGTTTTGGGTAAGCCAAAAAAGAAAGACAGAAAAAAAAAACCTCCAGTCATCTCCAAACTGAAGCTAAATCATTTTCAACTATACAGCATTGCAGACATCTAAAGCTAACGGCGCTAACAGCTACAAACCCCGAAAAAGACACGTTTATTACACAAAACAGTGACCACTTACTCACTTCTGGGAAGTGAAAGTAAAGTTATTGCTTGGACAGAAAGTGCTGTGTGAGTGTTTTATTACTTCACTCAGCGTAGGCCTCAGCAGAAGCGGTCGAGCCTCCGCATCACAGAGCCTGAACGCATTCCCTCAGAAAGCCTCGGCCTGATTACAGCCCCGTCTACCACGGCAAACCCAGAAACTGTCGCCCATTTCTTTTAGAATCACTTAAATTTTAGGATTTTTTTGGTTTTGTTTTTAGCAAACCTTTCAGGGAGTGGGAGATGTTACGAGAAAGCCAAACCAGGACGTTTTCCTCCTCTTAATAAATTGATTGAATGCCTTATGAGCTCGAAAGTTTGTGTCCATGATTGAAAATTAAGGCTCAATCATGATCAGTTTGGTTAAAAAAAGATGGTAATCATCTATAATTAGCTTCATTCATCAGTACGACGTCTCTGTGGGGCTTTACAAGTCTTCCATGGTGTCCCGTGGTTTCCAGTAATCAATATGTTTTAGCTATTTCACAAACTGCCGTGAGACTGCATTGTTCACTTAAATGAGAAATTGGACTGTGGTCATTTTCAACACTGTCTTCTCCAACAATTTCTAACGTCTAAACAGACATCACACCATCAACGACAAAACCAAACATGCCTTCACAACAGCGTGTATTTTGTTCCAGGCATCAGTGCTGAGGTTAACATTGTAGTTCGCTGATTTCAAAGTGGCCACAAATTAGCAGCTAGTTGCTAACACCAAAATGGCTAATAATATTTAACTTAAACCAATAAATCTCTGGTTTGATTATTTTTAAAGGTTGCAGGTGTGAAACTAAAGTGGAAAAAAAAGGTTTTTCCTCAGCAGCTAGCTTGTTTGCAGTTAGTGAGAAAAAAATCCAACCTGTCTAATTAGCAAGTCAGAACGCCAACAACAACCTTGCTAGTAAAACAAGCTTGCATTAAGCTAGCCAGTTTCACAAGCTTTTTTGTTTCTAGCTAGTAAGAAAAAATCTATGTTGTTGGCAAATCTCACTAGCTAGCAACTCAGAATACCAACAGAAAGCGAACTATTGAGGTTTGGTGAGAAACAAGTTAGCTAGTGAGACTAGTTAGAAAGATGTTGGCCTATTGGCTAGCTTCACTTACAGGCCACCTCTTTCTGTCTTTGTAAAGAAAAAAAAAGCCCTTTGTTAAATGTCCCCCCAGCACTGGAGAAGATACTCTGAAATGTCTTTCACATGAATAAAAAACAACTAAACCTCCAAGCCTCTACACCATGTACACCAAATTTAAGCTAATGCTACATCATGCAAAGCAATCTAACCCTAACACCGGCAGCAACACGGGGACGTTCACATTAAAAAAGATGCTTTTGTGTCCGTATGAGCAGTTAAACATATATGATGCAATCATGTTGTGTATGAATGTGTGCGCCACGTGGAAACTTCAAGGAAAACCTACGATTCAGTAGCACCTTGGCAACTCAAGCATCGGACGGTGTACCTGAAATATTACAGCCACCCGACACAAACACACACAGACACACATGACGGACGGACGGACGGACGGATGCTGGGAGGAAACCAGCATCAGACTGAACATTAACTGCTAAACCACTGATATGTCACATGACGCACCACACATGCATCAAAACAGCAGCACCACAACAACAAAGCAACAAGCATTCCCCACCCAGAAAAAACAAACATCACCTCGACACCTCGGTAACCATGACAACCAAGTTGTCTTTGCGCTTCAACGTGTTCTGGTTTTGTTTTACGTCTCGGGGACAGCCTGAAGGTGACTACCACGTTTCTAGAGTTTGGGGCGACGTAACGGTGACGTGAATCTCCGATTCTCATTGGCTATCTCGGTTCAGGGCCGGCGGGACAAATCGTCTAACATTTTTATCTAAACTGCATAGATTAACTGTTCGTCTCCTTCCACTCTCCTATAAACTCTCCTTCCTACTTCCTTTCTCGCCGCTCGGTTGTCAGTCACGTCACCTTCCTGCTGCCACCGTCCAATCGGAGTAACCGAGCCGAACGGATGCCCCTCCCTCTCCCTGCTCTTTGGTTGGATGGGTGCGAGAATACGGGGAGGCGGTTGTTATTGTGCGGCGACGTCCCCCTCATCGACGGATGTTTTTCCAACCAAACATTTCCACGGCGCTCTCGCAGGTGATTGACAGGGCTGAGCAACCAATGAAAGGGGTCTAAAAAGGTGGGCGGGGCCAACATCGTTGTTAGTCCCTCCTCTCCCTCCCAGAAACAAGGGGACTAGTCTACCAAAGCCGCCCTCCAGAACGCGGCAGATGGCTCTGGATCGGGGTTTTTTGGAGCGTCCTGGAGCCGGGGGGCGGGTTTTCCGTTAGCTGTTAGCGGGTGCTCGTTTCCAGAAATCAATTTAAGAGGCTGAGAGACAAATTCGTCCCACAGAACTCCTACCCAGCAGCCGTCACTGTCCTCGGAGACTCCCGGAAAACAAAGAAAAAAAGAAGAAAAAAGCCAAACGAACAAACAAACGAGTAAATGTCATATATAGGATTTTACAGGTAGCTAACCCATGTGTTGCTTCATATGTTCAATACATTTACATGTACATCAGTAATAAATAGGTTGCTTCGTACCCTCGCTTGTTTACACTGTGTGGTTACGTCAGCTATAATGCGATGGCGTTATTGTTTTTTTTTTGTGTTTTTTTGTACCCCACCCGAACCCGTGGTGTTGCCTCTGATCTCTGACTGGATTGTTTTCTCTTCCTAGCTGATTGGTTTTCTGTCTTGCATTTGTGTTTCAAGTTTTTCGGTGTTGTCATCGTCGTCAGTGTTTCTTTTCTCTGCTGGCTGTCGGTTGATCATACGGTCAGTCGGTCGGCGTCGGTCGTCATGGCAGCAAGCGGTGGAGCGTCTTAGAAGCCCAGCGTCCCGCCGATGGTCGACGCAAGGACCACGCCGAGGATGACGCAGCAGATGATGATCATGATCTTCTTCTGCAGGGCGACAGGAGAAGGTGGAGATGTTTCATGGATTTTCTGCATGTCATAGTCTTCTTTGTTCACATGGAGGGAAGATGAACTCATGGCGTTAAAACTGAGACGAAGGTTTCAAACTTTTTTCTTTTTGTTTGAAACTGTAACATTAAATATAGGTTCAAGTAAAGTACAATATTTTGACCCCACATTTAACTCACTCAAGAACCAATCAGATGTCTCTAAACCTTGTAATTTTTACATGTACTTTCTTACTTGTACCTTAAGACTTGTAATATTTACATATACCTTCGGACTTTTACTTTGTACTTGCATTTTCTGACTTGTACTTTAAGCTTTGTGATTTTACATGCACTTTCAGACATGCAGAGTTATTTACCAGGCGTATAATTGACTGATAATCGTTATAAAGTTAGTTCATGTTCTGGCTCCAGAGACCTCCGGTAGATGTTCAGCAACATCACCTTCACCTCCGTAAACATGGCCTACCTTGCGAGCCTGGCTCTGGTATTTGACGGCCTTCTTGGTGTCGGAGACGGCTCGCTCCACGTAGTCGACAGAGTGCTCCACGTTGTATTCAATTCTGTCGATCATCTCCCCCTAAAACATAGATGCACGGTTTAACAAAGCCCACGGACACGACGCGGCCTCCGGCGGACCGCGGGGGCTTCCTGTGGTCACGCGGCGCACCTGGCTTTCCACCAGCATGGCCATGTCCACGAACATGTCGTGGAGCTCGCGGATGCTGTTTTCCAGCTTGATGATTTCGGTGTGCCGGGTCTCGATCTCGTTCAGGGCCTGCTTGGTCATCTGAGAATCCATTTTTATCTGCAGTACAGGGTTAAAAAGCGGTTAACACTTGGAAAGGTCGTCTTCTAGAAGCACGGAATCAGTGAACGGGGAAATGCTTCATCACAACTTTATGAAAACATTGTTCCTGTTGCAGCAGCAGCTTTACTGGACTTATAAATATTTGCTGGAAAGTTTTTTTTGTTTTATTTCTGTTGCTTTAATCAGCTCGGTACTTCCTGTGGTTTCTGGTTTTAAATGGAAGCGATAAAACTCGACACCTGTCCACAAGCCGGAACACAAAGCCCAGTACTGGTCTCGGTGTAATACCAGTAATGGCCACTAGATGCTGCTGCAGATCATTGACTGCACAGACCTGTTCAGGAGGGTTTTCCCAGAAGTCTTTGAGGCGTCAGTTTGATTCAATCTTTCTGAAAAGTG
Source organism: Craterocephalus marjoriae (assembly GCA_037177095.1). Lineage (NCBI taxonomy): Eukaryota > Metazoa > Chordata > Actinopteri > Atheriniformes > Atherinidae > Craterocephalus > Craterocephalus marjoriae. Next base: position 21,795,656 of record JBAJHY010000021.1, on the reverse strand, counting down.
ACATCAATATACAAATAACCCCAAAGATGTTTGACCTATCAGGTTGCATTTCTGGTGACGATGTAGGTGGATGAACGCGGGAAAGTTTGGATATAAAGCATGAAACTGTCATTAAGCTGATTTTTCTCTTCTGCATTAGATGCTTTGTTGGCGTCTCGCAGAGACTGTGGAAGGAACGGACGAGCCTTAGATCACCAGTATCTCAGTGGATAGAGCTGTCGTCTACCAAACAGGAGGTCTGCTGCAGGTCAAAGTGTCCTTGGGCCAGACACTGAACCCTACCTTGCCTCCCGATGTGCCTATCGGGTTTGTGAATGTTAGTTACTAAGTTACTTAGGACCGAGTATGATTCAATGTAGGTGCTATGTGTATAAGTATGAATGGGTGAATGAGACTTGTAGTGTCAAAGCGCTTTGAGTGGTCATATGACTAGAAAAGCGCTATGCAAGTACAGTCCATTTACCATTACCATTACCACCTGCCCCAGAGGTCCATATCCTCGGTCATAAAACCCGTAGGTCCAGACCCAGGGTCTGCAACCTTTACAATCCAAATATCCAATTATACCCCCCGCATAACTAAAAGAATACTCGTTCAGAGCCACAAATGTTACATGACTCTTTGCAAAAAGACAACTTTTTTATTTATTTTTATAAAAACCTGTGACAATTAATTTGTTATTTTTGAAAAGAAAATTAAAATTTCAGATTTCTAAGTTTTAAAATAAAGGGAAAAAAACTCATCCTCTGCGGGATGTAGATACAGTATTTCTGTTTTTTCTTTTAAGGAAGTCATTGTTTCCAAACAAAATGTCAAGAAAGGTAGATCTAAGAAAAAACAAAGATTCTCCAGTCAAAACTACAGCTTTAGACAACAAATGAGACAAATGCTGATGGAAGAAAAAAATTTACCTAAACGTGTAGTTTTAGCT
>JBAJHY010000021.1:21567060-21578214 GCA_037177095.1 Craterocephalus marjoriae | reverse complement strand
TTTCTTCCATTTTCAAAAAAATCTGGCTCACATATTCCATAGGCTTGTTCTGAAACTGACACGTATCTCCTCAGATACAAGAGAAAAACATCCTCCAAGAAATGCCAGGAAGTTGCTGACTCCAGCGGCAAGCCAGCAGGACAGCATGAAGCTTTCCAACAGTAAACAGCAAACCTAAAGTATGACAAATCCACTTTGGCTTACAAGGTGTATTTTCAAACAAACAAACCTTTTTCCATAGAAACCAGTAAGCTTTGGTGTTCCTTAATTTGTTGGCAGGACAAATGAAAAGTAATAATTTGCAAACAGTAAAAGTCAAAGCTCACTAATCAACATTTTCTTTATGGTGAAGTAATTTTATCATCACTATCATTCCAAGTCTTCCTTGCTTTATCTCATTCTTTTTTCCAGTTTGCTGTTTCCAATGACAGGAATCTGCTGGAAAAAAAAAAGCTAAAACTTTTCTTATCAACATCCCACTATTTACTCTCATTGATTCATTACTAACAATAGCTCTTAAATCAGTTTACCTACTTCTAATTTGGTTGTGGAATTTCCCAGAGGAATGTAATATACATTTTGAATGTTTACGGCTATAGTTTTTAATATTTATAAGAATGTATCATTTATATAAGTTGTCCTTCGCTGCTGCCTCATGGCCAGATTTTCAAATTGCAAATCAGAATTAGTTGTTGACAGACTCACCTGGTTAAACAAATAAATTAAGTAAGTTGTACGATTAGATTTGAGCAAATTTCCCAAATACTAAGACAAATATTTGCTTTAGTGCCAACAGTTCCTGGTAGGAGTACAAACCAGTAATAATTCTGATAAACAAAATAAGATAGAAGCTGAGAACCCTTTCACAATATGTGTGGCAGTTTCCATTTTATTAAAACTTATGCCTCAGAAGGGTGTTAACTTTTATATATTGCATGAAATATCAAGAATGCTCAAGATGCAAAGTGTGCAAAGGACGGTTAATAAGTCTTTGACAGTTTTCTTTCCTTCAAAAGGCATAAAGGTCTGAGGTTTTATGTATCACGGAATAATCAAAAAAGTCATTTATTCCGCCCTGTAAGTTCCACAGTAACTATTTAAAAACAGCTATAACCAAATTAGCAAGCATCTTTCCCATTATATCCATAAATAAAACAAGTGTTCAGGATTCCTCTGGTTACTTTTTTCTTTTTTCCGTTTTCACGTCTGTTTTATTTTTTATTTCAATTATTTAATTAATCAATTAATTTTTGCCATCTAGTGCTTTCAAGTCTGGTGTCTGGTCCGTTATAGATTTTACAGAGCGGGCTGTCTGTCTCATCTGTGTCACCACAGTAGGTGAGTTGGGTCGCTGCCATAGAAAGCTGCTTTAGTCCAATAAGAAGTGACGATTTCTGCAATGGAAGGAGAATGTGTTGCTGCAGATCTAACGGTCCCGCTTGTTCCTGCAGGTCGTGTTGGTCTGTGGAAGGACGTCTTCACGGTTGCTATGAATGATAAATTTGATGCCGTATACAGACAGAAGATGGGAAAGTCTGACCTGACCTTTGACTTCAGCCTGTAAGAAGAACCTGGTGTCTTCATCACCGCGGACTGCACCTCCCTGCTCACGCTGATCTCTGATCATTCTTACCACCGATCACACTCCTACATCCAGTTATTCAGTCTGAAATGAAGTCGCACTGTTAGACTTTTTCTCGTTATTCACTCTGTTTCAGGTTAACAAGATATCAGATCTCAGCCGACAACCTCCCTCCACCTTCAGCTGTACACGATGTTTGGATGTTACATGTACACCTGGCATGGTGTGTGTGTGCATGTGTGTGTGTGGGGGGGGTGATGGTTTTATCGATTAACTGAAATGTTGATCAGTAGATTCCGACTGAACCTTTGTGCACAAATTTAAACTGGAAACCCCGTATTCATGTTGATGGACATGGCATAAAGAAATAAACCATCTCATGTGCTCACATCCACATTTCTCTAGTTGTCATGTGAATATTCAGATTTGATTAATTTAATGTTTAATAATGTGTTCATAGAAGAAATGATCAAACTACTGACATTGTAACTTACTGCTGGTGTAAAACAAAACTCCGCCGCCTTTCCCTGGTCCCCTGTCCTTTCTGGACGCATCATGTCCAGGCAGAGTTATGGCTGCTGCTGCTGCTAATGAGTGATGTCTCAGATAATCCTAAAAGTCTCTGTTAGGATTAGAAATTTCTCCAGGTGATGTTGCTTCGGTTCAGCATTTCTGCCTGCCTCCATACTGGGTCGGCTGCAGCATTGTCAGCTGGACCTCTCGCTGATGTTTCACCCCCACCCAGTACATCCACCCATACGCTGTCCTGGCTCTTTGATGGCACGCTGCAGGTGTGTTCCTGTTGATCCAGCTCCCTGCTGAAACTGAATCCCTGACCTACTGACTGCGCCCCCCCCTCTGCAGGATGGACGGTTGCAGCTGAGGCCACACTCCTGCACTCTGCTGCTAAGTCCAAGTGTTTTGTCAGCTTGTTCCTGACTCCCACGGGACGCTGAGCGCGATGATAAGGACCCTTTCGGCAACCGTGGACCTCATTGCAACGCCAGCTCTTGAGGTTGTCTGCAGGATCTCAGGTTCCTGAGGTCCACACACATCTCCCATCCCTCCCCAGGAGCAAGCAGGGCTGCCAGGCTTCTGGCTGCTCCTTCGGGGCACTTTTCCCCTGGTTTTGCAGACGACATGGGGAGCAGCCTTGTGCCTGAGCCACAGTACACCCAGGCTAGATGTGCTGCTATGGCTGCACAGGGGACACGTATCCTTGCTTCTAAACCACTGAGGGAAGATTTGGGACAGGTGGCGTGTTAAAAGCTACTCTTACCTGGAAGCTGAGACGTGCTTGTGGTGTTTGCCTGATGTCCTCCCATTGGCTCCTCACCCATTGCTTCCCCAGTGACAGGGATGAGGAACTGTTTATTTTCCCATCTGATTACCTCATCCATGATCATGGCCTTCCTAGGGGTCCCTCCTGGCATTAGATCAGAACAATGACCTTTGCGCTGCTGATGGCGTGGACCACCCCTGGCAGGACCTTTCATCTGCGCCCTGTGCGGATCTTCATTTCTGCTGGACTCCTATAACTCGCCTACAAGTCGGGTTTTTCCTGCTTGAATCCAACATTGATGGACTTCAGGAGCAGTTGCAGCATGTTTTCTGTGGCTGAGAAACCGTGAGGAAGGCCCAACCACTTCCTAAAGACGGTGCTGGAGATGCTGCTGTAGGTGGAACTTCACTGACTTTCAATCGTCACATCAGCCGCTGGTGTAGTGCGAACTGGTGGCACCAAACGTTCAACCTTCTGGGGCCACCCTCCCCGTCTGCCTGTCTGAGATGTAAACTGCATTCCCAGACTGTAAATGGGTGGCTCTAGCAGAGTGATCTACACAATAAACGTTCCAGCTGTTTGCAGATCAGACTGTGTACAAATGACCACCCAACATACAGGCCTGTGTTTTATTTATCAGGCCTTTTCATGCAAAAACAAAGACAATGTGCTCTACATAATAAAGACAATTTATGCATGTTAGAATAGAATATGCCTTCACACACTATGTAACGTAACATGGCAACATCTTTAAGCCTTTTTGTTACAACAGAGGAGTTACAAGTGTTTAATGTTTTATTTAAAACCTTTGGAGAACAACTGAAGACAGCCACCTTAAATCCTAGAGTCTGAAACTTAGATAAATTGACAGATTTTACTTAACAAATTCTTAGTTTATTTTCTTCATTCATATCATTTATTGCAACGTGCTTGCACTTAAATCCAGCTCCCCATCTTTCTGAGTCGCTCTGAGAACCTGGTCCATAGAACTGCTCTGTGTTCACAGAATCTGCCCCTTCCTTCTTGGTATGATCCTCTATTATAAGTGGTGTCCCCATCAACCTGAAGGACCCTGCAGCCCTTGACCAACACTGGACATGGGCGCAGTGCGGTGTGAAAGCAAGCGGGGGAGGGGGGGGGGTTAATTCCTTGGCCAGTCAAACTGAAGTGGAACGGTGAAGAACCTGTAACCAGATTCAGGAACAACCAGCTGGATCTTGGCTTGATGCATCACTTATTAATATTATTTATTATTATTATTATTTATTCATTTAAAACTTTGCATGTGGCAGAGCCCTGTAAAATATTTATCTCTCTTTAAACTCAGATGAGCTCCAAAAAGTCTGCTGACCACAATCATTCTTCACAAGTTCAATAAAAACTGTTTCATGGTCTGCTGAATGAGTCATGGTGGTCTTTTCTAGCGCTGTATCCCTGGGTCCTGTCTCCTTTCTGGGTATGAACTAAATCACTTTTAGAAGAAGTATTTTCCTTTCTCCATCTCTAGTCAGCCCGGCTTTTTCCTCACCACCACACACATCTATAACTGTGATGACTCAGCAACACGTCCTGTTTCCATCCATTTAATGGCCAGTAGGGCGGGGCCGGGCAGATCGATGGTAATGATACCTGGAAGTATCATTCGATACCAGCAAGGCAACACTGATACTTAAAGACTGTGAATAAGAGCCAGCCAGTAGTAGGGTTAGCTTTTGTTTAGCTAACTGGCTCTGTTGGTTTTATTTGTCAGTTTTATTTGACAGTTTTTTTTTTAATTTGTTTTATTCACTTTACCTTTGTGTGCAGCCGTAAAAGATTGTTTTGAAAGATTTGGCCCTTTAACATAATCAAAAACATTTTTTTTTTTGTCAGTTTACCGTTTATTACCAGTAAAATTTCAAATTATAGTTTAAAAAGTATCCACCAGAGGGCAGCAGATAAATATCAATTTGTGTTTTGAGATTTGACCTTAATGCGACTGAAAAAGGTCTCAGAAAAATGAATTAAATATGATTCATACGGGATTATAATGTTGAATTGATATAATATTTAATATTTTTCATATGAAAAATAGTTTGAAAATCTTAGATGAGACACCAAACAACTGAGTGGAACATACTCAGCTCTGCTATTCACACATGAAGTTTCCTTGTGGATCAATTTAAAAGTATGTGGACTTTTTAGACTTTATCTTACTCTTATTGCTAAAAGGCATTGTTATAAGAAAAAAAAAACATTCCACCAAAAGCTGATTTCCGGGCTTTTTCGATCGTTTCAGACACATGTTTTGAAGGGAGACGCTGAACGGAACGGCGTTTCCGGTTTGGTTTGTTGTTGTCTGAGCCGTTTCCGGTGTGGATGCCGCAGCTGTTTGCGATTCCAGCATCAAAATGACCAAACTGCAGCTGCTCAGCGCCTACCTGACGGAGCGGCTGACGGCGGTGGTGAAGGAGGTCCTGGACGTGGTGGAGGACACGGTGGCGGAGTACCGCGAGGAGACCGCGAGGACCCGGCGCGAGAACGAGAGCCTGCGGAGGCAGCTGCGGGACATCCTGCTGCTGGAGGCCGAGACCGAGTGGCTGAGTAAGGGCCGCGCGACGAGCTGGCGTCGCCTAGGAACGCCGTACCAAACTCCCGTTAAAAGCGCGTCGTTTTTACAGTTTTTCCGGGTTTTCACGTGAAATACCGGGAAAATCGCGGGTTTCGACGTGTTTATTTGTCGATGAATGCTCACTCTTTTATTCGGCTGTCGGTAAATAAACATGTTGTTTCCTTTTACGGTCAGACGGGATTATTTTTTGCATGGTTTCACCTTCCTCTTCCTCTTTGGGGAAAATCAGCTGATGGGGTGATTTTCAGCCTGAAAGCAGCTGGTGTTCGTTCACAGGCCGGATTAACCGTTTAAAGTTTGGTGGGAAGAAATGTTTTATAGTTAGTCAATAAAACCAGAATCTCATCAGACCGTATTTTAACCCCAGTAGAACATAAAAAAAAACTTTTTTTTATATGTCATGTCCTGGAATTACGCTGTGATGGGGGCAGTCTGTGGCTTTTTCTTTGCATCATTTTATTTTATTTTATGCTCTATATTATTTATACATGTCTACAGTGTATTTGCATTTTGCATTTTATACCGTAATTAACAGGTCTGGTTATTCTGCTTTGTATTTCAGTGTGTTGTTTATGTTTTTATGTATGAAAATGCTGCTGCTACGCCACAATTTCCCCGCTTGGGATTAATAAATTAAATCTATCCGTCTCTATCGCGCATTTTCTCGGATTTCAGTGAGTTCTGTTTTTGTTGCTCCTGTTGTTTCTTCATCTTCTGAGTTTCTGTGACTGCGGGAAGTTGAAGGAGTCTCTGTATGACTGTTGTGTTGCAGGGTCCACCAGGTCCAGTCTGGGCTTTGTGGCGCCGGATCAGCAGTCCCGGGATGAGGCGCTGCGGGACGAGGAGGCCCGGCCCGGCGTAGCCAAGCCGCCCCACGAGCAGCTGGTAACGGTGCAGCTGCTGTCGGTTCAGAGGGAGACCCCCCTACCAGCAGTGCCACCACCACCAGCACCGGTACCAGTAGCAGTACCTAAACCAGCACCGGTACCGGTACCGGTTCCTGCACCGGTGCCGACACCGGTTCTCCTCCAGGAAGACAGGAAGCCGGCAGAGTCCTGGGACCCGGTGCTGAAAGCCGATCCTCCACAGGAGAGAGCGTCGCCCCTGCCCTCCCACTCCTCCCTGGACCCGCCGCCCTCCTCGGCCCCCAAGGTCCAGCCGGAGGTCCCGGAGGCGAGGGAGGAGCCGCCGGCCGCTCGGATCAAAACCGAGCCCGAGGACGCGAGCAAAGAGGACGGCGTGGCGGCGGAGGAGCCGGGCCTGCGGGCGGAGGCGGAGCGGGCGGCGAGCGAGGACGGCGCCTTCGCCGCGGAGCTGGTGCACCGCTGCCCGCGCTGCGGCGAGGCCTTCGGCCAGGCCGCCGGGCTGCGGCTGCACCTGCAGCAGAAGAGGAAGACCTACGCCTGCGACTGGTGCTGCAAGTCCTTCGCGCAGTCGGCCGACCTGCGGCGGCACCTGCGCACGCACACGGGCGAGCGGCCGCACCGCTGCACCTTCTGCTCCAAGAGCTTCAGCCAGCGCGGGAACCTGCGGCGCCACCTGCGCATCCACACGGGCGAGCGGCCGTACAGCTGCCCCTTCTGCTGCCGCACCTTCAGCGACGGCGACACCATGAAGAAGCACAAGCGCACGCACTCCGGCGAGAAGCCGTACCGCTGCGCCGCCTGCGCCCGCACCTTCGCCAGCGCCGGCGGCCTGCAGCTGCACCTGAAGAAGGACATGTGCTTCGTGGCCAACGCCTGATTGGACGCTGCCAACGCGGAGATCGGGGTTCCCGGCCTGCCGACGGCCAATCAGAGTCCTCTGGGTCGCGAGTCGGACTGTAGCATCGCTGTGACGTCATAGCTAGTCAGGACGGCGTCCAATCAGAGCCCAGGATGGAAATGTGTCCGACCGAGTTTTCGGTCGAAGCCAAACGGTCACAAACCAGCAACGCGTCGGTTCCAAACCTGCGAGTTTTCTTTAGTGAAAACCAAGATAAACGTCGTCGGAGCAGAAAAATTTTACACGCTTTTATCATTTCATTTCAGCCCTTGGACCGGGTATTATGGGATGGATTATTGGGGTTTCCCGTTGCCACAGTAACAAGCGAACCGGCACACAGGAAGACTGCAGAGCTTAATGACAGATCCGGCAGGAAGACGGAACGTCGGAAATGAGAAAATGCTGGAAAAGTTCTGCGTTTGTGTAACTTAACTTCAAAGATGAAACGGAGAGAAATAATCTGCAAATCGATATATTTCAGCTTTTAGTTGTTTAGATTTTACTGATCAGGATTTGCAGCTTCAGGAAAATTAGAATATTGCCTCAAATCAATAAGAAATGGTTTTTAAATTTAAAAAAGTCATAAAATGTTTTGGTTTCAGCTTTTATGTTGAACTGCCTGAACTAAACAACTTTTCCAGCATTTTCTCATTTTCCCAGGTGGACCTTTAGCTCACGTAGAAAGCTGTTATAAAGTTTACCGGGACATGATGAGGGTCAGAGAGAAAGCGGCACCGTTATCGTATCGACATAAGCAAAAGTGATGCTATAAATGATATAGATTTCTCTCGCGCTCGTCCTGCATGTGCAGCTCTGGACGTTTCTACTTTTCTGAAAAGTACTTGGTTTTCACCGACGCCGTAGTAAGATCATATCGTACTGATATCGAGATATAAAATGTTTTCCACATGGGTTCGGATTGTTGGATCGGATCGGATTGTTTCTGATGTAAAAGTGGAAGCAGAAGGTCCTGCTGTTACGGCCGCGTTAACCCGGAGTCACATGACGTCTCAGTGGCGCCGCCTGGTGGCCAGAAGGAAGATGACGGCTTAATCATCTGCTTTCATCCGTCTGTCAAGCAGCTTCTTTTTGTTTTTTTCATGCTTTTTATTTAGTGTTTTTATTTTGTTCATTTTAGTTTTTTATTGAACAACTTTCAGCAGGCTTCTGGTTGGTTCTGATTGGTGGACCCGGTAAACGGCGAAGGTTTGCGGGTGGACGAGTTGCTGGTTGGTGGAGAGGAAACGTTGCTCATGGGCGGAGTTTACAGGCAGCTACACTATTTATTTATTTATTTTCCTTCAGCCGTCGTCATGGCGACGGGGCCTCCCGGTGGGTCAGAACCGGGCCCGGATCAGCGGGATGGAGACGTACCACGCATGGAAGGAACTCTGAGCTTCAGCTGCAGGGACCGGATCAGACCTGGTCCGGATCAGATCAGCTGATCCGGGGAAGGTGGAGACCCGGTCTGGACCGCACCGGATCGGATCTTTCTTCCAGGTTCTGCTGTCTTATTGTTTTTTTAAATCCAGTGATTTTTAACAAAGTGGCATTAAAATGATGGAAATAAAAGTTGTGATGATGCTTCATTTAACGGATGAGTGACGCCCCCACAGCCGGGTCAGAACCCTGATCCGTGCGGTACCGTTTCCATGTGATGGTCCACTCCAGATGAGGCCACCACCGGGTTCTGGTCCAGGTTCTGTGTGACCCGGTCCCGGCTGAGGTGACCCGTGTGGATGGGTCTGTGGATCGGGGTCTCCTACATACCGGCGCGGTACCGTGTTCAGCCTGCAGGGAGCAGCGCTGCACCACATAAACTCTGAGCTGCATTCCAAGTTTATTAGTTGCAACAAATGTAACAGAAACAGCTGATAGAAATGTAAATAAACAGAAACAGCTGATAGAAATGTAAATAAACAGAAACAGCTGATAGAAATGTAAATAAACAAACAGCTGATAGAAATGTAAATAAACAAACAGCTGATAGAAATGTAAATAAACAAACAGCTGATAGAAATGTAAGAAGACCTGGAAAACACAAGATCCGTGTAAACATCACATTGTATCCAAAGCATCACTCGTACATTCAGTCGTGCATAAGAGGAACAATAAACCACCGTAAACAGAGGAGCCGGGACGAAGGCCTCGGCTCATAGATAGAAAGTTTACCCACATATCGCATCATGCAACACTGAGGAAGAACCACTGCTTTCATATATCATCATCATCATCATCATCATCATCATCATCATCGTCATCATCACCAACAGGACGCAGCTTCACAGTCTGACTTAGGAGCGCCGGCCGATGGAGGATGAGAGGAATCGGCCGATGGAGGATGAGAGGAATCGGCCGATGGAGGATGAGAGGAATCGGCCGATGGAGGATTGGATGAAATCAGAGAAAACTGAACATTTAAGAAAAGCTTCAGGCTCTGCTGGATGCTGCAGGGAAACGTCTCCACCTTTGCTGGTTTCATTCAGCTGCATCTGCAGAAACGTCACATTTAAAGCTGCGGCTGAGTTTCACGCTGCTGTAAACACAGGCGTGTCAAACATAAGGCCCGCGGGCCCGAGCCGGCCGCCGTGGGGTGGGATGTGGCCCGCTGGATTAGTGTGGGAAAGTTCCTCTGGTCTGGTGTAAAATGGCAGGTTTCATAGTGATATGTGTGTAATTTAGGAAGAAAATATGTTAATGAATCCATATAAATGAAATTTAATAAAATTAAAATTAAAAAAGATTTTATATAAATTAGAATGTATTTGTTTTCAATTTAAGAATTAAAAAATTTAAAAACATATATATATATATATATATGTGTGTGTTTTAACATTCATACATTGGCCTTTTCTAGATGTAAGAATATAAAACAAACATAAATGATATAAAAAATAAAAATGTGTAAACGAGGCTAATTGTTAAAACTTCAAATTTTTCTCCAGAAAATCCAGGTTGTTCATCACTTTTTCTAAAAAGTTTAGTCCATTTAATAAACATTCAATGAAATATTTGTATGTTTTGCGCTGAAACCTGGAGTTATTATTTTCAGATGATAATCGTTATTATGTACATAGTCCCGATCATATGACCAAGTCTGACTCCCTAGTGACTCTCTGTCATGCAGCTTTTCAGGCGTTTTAAGGCTCCCTTTCCTCTGATTGGCCGGTTCCCTGCTCGTGCACTGGCCCCCAAGATTTTCATGGTCGATGTTTCCTGATATTTACCGTGGAATTAGAGACTTTGGTCATTTTAAAATAAACACTGTGAGCGAAAAACAGAATAAACCTTCAATGAAAAACAAACATCCGTTGTTTTAAATGAAGTTTTCATGTCAGATAAACAATAAAAACAAGGCTCCTTCCTGACAGAGCTGAGGCTAAAATGACTACATTTACATACGTTTAAATTTGTCCGATTTTATATACCCGTTTAAATAAAGTTGTGCTCCTGATGGAGAGGTTTCCATGCAGAGACCAGCCTGAACTACCCTCCGTGTGATGACAGCTGGAACTCCCAGTATCCCTGAACACACCTCGTACGACCTTGAAGTAGATGGGCTCCAGCAGCAGAACACACCGGGTGTCCCTCCTGTAGCATCCTGGCTACAATTCACACAGAACTGGACAGTAGAAGATGAAGAAACATAGCTGGTCTGATGAGTCTCCATTTGAGCTCCACATTCAGATGCTAGGCTCAGAATTTCATGAAAACATCATGAAAGCATGGACTGCCTTGGCTCAATGCTTCAGAATGCAGGTGTTAATGATGTGGGAGATATCTTCTTGTCCCACTTTGGGCCCCTTAGTCCCAGCATGGCCTGGTCTAACCAGCACATCCTACCTGAGTCCTGCTGCTGACCATGTCCATCCCTTTCTGAGCACAGTGGAGCATCTTCTGATGCTACTTCCAGCA
>JBAJHY010000021.1:21138713-21149395 GCA_037177095.1 Craterocephalus marjoriae | reverse complement strand
AATTAATGGAAAAAAAATGATTTTCTTCAAACGCCTGCACTCTTCTTATTATTTCAGCTCCTTCTGTTCGTTGTTTTTGGTTAAATATTAATCAGATGCTCATCATTTCTTCACGAAGCCGTTTATATTTCTTTAATCAGACACATGAGTAAATATGTGGGTCACAGCTGAACCGACTGGAAATCCTCAGAATAAGGAGAATTCCTGTCTGTCCTGGGGGGTGAGAGCTGCAAAAAAGCCCCAAAAAGCTGGTAATTTTTAGAAAAACTGTGGTGATGAGCCGTCTCTCAGAGTGGAGGGAGATCTGTGAGGAGGAGCGATGCTTCTCTCGACTCAGCAGGAGGTATTTTTAGCCTGAATAAAAGACTCTCGGAGTGAATCTAAAACACAGTGTTGCCATGTTTCCGGAGCTGATGGAGCATAAATATGTATCGAGGGGAGTTGCCCCCCCCCTCCGGCTAGGGAGCGCTATCTTTAGAGCCGATGCATAATTTAATCACCGGTTTCTCAGCCTTTATTCTTCCAGAATAAACCGGGTTTACTAAAACCAACCAGACTTTTCCTTTAATCCCCGTCAAAACAAAAACAAAACACAAAGATTTATAAATCTCACCCAGACACATTTTACTCCCGCCAGGTCAGAGGTCACAGTCAAGTCGGTAACCCGGCGACTCAGGGACGCAAAATAAAAACAATAATCGAGTAAATATTCATATTTATCCACTGACCTGCTATAAATGTATTTCCTGTGTGACTACAGTCATTAAAAATGATGTAAAAATAGCAGAATTTAGACATTTATAACTGAAATCTTGGCACCACGTGTATGTTTGGTTTGTGCGCATAAAACAGGAGCAGTGGACGTATATCTGACCCCTGCTGCACCTGTGCAGGTAAGGAGAAAAGCTGCTAATTTGCAGTGTTGCTAAAGAGTATTTAACCCCACATTATCAACACATCCAGCAGCAGAGATTCACCTCTGATCCCAGACTGCCCAGACAGCTAAAATGGAACTTGCTGTTTAAGTTCTTCTATTTTTTTTCTTAGACATCAACATCACTGCCTACAGTTGACGAAAGGAAGGAAAGGAAGACTTGACAACTATATCCTTGGATCTAAATCCATCCTGTGATTGTCAGTTTTTATCCTCACACTGCTCACTATACACATATTTATTTCTCATGTTTGCCTGTATATTATGTTAATTCCTCATTATCATTTTCTCTCTGTGTTCGTTTCTCTGCACCTCGATGTTTTCTCAAACTACTGTAACCTTTTGTCTTTGTTTAGCCAACCTTCCTCCCTCTAACTACTGTTTTGTTCTTTTATACCTCAGAAGTATAGAGATACAGGAAATCTATTTCCTGCCACATGCCATCAAACTGTGCAATAATAGTTAAATAATCTGGTCATCTCACACAGTCCATGCACACTTTATCTGTCCATTGTTGATTTATCTGTTCACTTCACCTTATATTTTATTTTATGCTCTATGATAATTACCCCCTTATTTATACATGTCTATAGTGTTCATATTTGTACATTACATTTTATACTGTAATTAATATGTCTGGTTATTCTCCTGTGTGTTTTATATATATATATATATAAGAAAGAAAGAAAGAAAGAAAGAAAGAAAGAAAGAAAGAAAGAAAGAAAGAAAGAAAATTAAAGAAAGAAAAGTAAAGAAAGAAAGAAAAAGAAAGAAAGAAGAAGAAAGAAAAGAAAGAAAAATAAAGAAAGAAAAAAAGAATAAGAAAGAAAAGAAAGAAAGAAAAAGAAAGAAAGAAAAGAAAAAGAAAAGAAAGAAAAGGAATGAAGGAAAAAGAAAGAAAAGAAAGACAGACAAGAAAGAACGAAAGAAAGAAAGAAAAAGAAAGAAAGAAAAGAAAGAAAAGAGAAAGAAAAAGAAAAAGAAAGAAAGAAAAGGAATGAAAGAAAAAGAAAGACAGACAAGAAAGAACAAAAGAAAGAAAAATAAAGAAAGTAAAATAAAGAAATAAAGAAAGAAAGAAGAAAGAAAAGAAAGAAAGAAAAAGAAAGAACGAAAGAAAGAATAAGAAAGTAAGAAAAAATCTATATCTATCTATCCATCCATCCATCCATCCATCCATTCATCATCCATCCATCCATCCATCCATCCATCCATGCATCATCCATCCATCCATGGTCCTACCTGGCTCCGTAGACGTAGAAGCAGTAGATGTGGAAGGTGAGCAGAGCCACCATGTCGGACAGCAGGGAGAGGGCGAAGGTGAGGCCGAGGCAGGCCGACAGGCCGCCGTACCACAGGATGCCCTCCATGAAGGGAGCCATCAGGTGGATGTAGCCTGCAGGCACACGGGATGGAGTCAGAGCATGTGGAGGAACACCTGCAGGGCTTACTGTGCACAGACTCACTGATCCACAGGTGGATGTGGTACAGGAAGAAGCGGCCCAGGACCTGGTCCAGGGCCCGGTTCATCTTCAGGCCTGCAGGGGCTCCCATCAGCCACTGCAGCAGCTCCTCCAGCTCCCTGGCCACGCGCTGAGGGAGAGGAGGAGGAGTTATGCCAGGGGGGTCGAACTCGTCTGATTTCAATCTCCAGTGGACCGAACCAGTAAAATAACAGCAGTATCATATCAGAATAACTAAACTCCCCATTTTAGGGCTAAAGTGCAAATATATTATCAAGATGTTTCTATTTAATGGACTAAACTTTAGAAAAACAGGATGAACAACCTGGATTTTCTGGACAAAAATAAGTGAGGTTTTACCCATATTTAGCCTCAGTTACACATTTAGAGATCTTTTTTTCTTGTTGTATATTTTCCTTGTAGTCTAAAAAAAAGGATATTGTATAAATCTATCAATGTGAACAATAAATACAAAATTTCAAATTCTTAAATTTGAAAAAAAAAAAAAACAAATTTTATTTATATAAAACCTTTTTTTTAATTCCTCATTAAATTTTCATTCATATTTATTCATTTATGTATTTTCTTACTAAATTACACACATATTGCAATCTGCAAAACTATCTATCCCAGGTATCTGGAAGTAAAAAATCAGCTGTTTTTCCAAATTCGTCTTGTGGGCCAGATTGGAACCTTTGGCCGGCCGGTTTTGGCCCCCTGGCCGCATGTTTCACACCCCTGAGTTATGCCCAATCTCAGCCTTTCCCCTCCGGTTTGCACTTTTTAATGAGAGACTCTTTCAGAGTCTTCTTAAATATTAGCGTTAAAAATGATGAACTGTTGTTAAAACTTTAGGATAAGGTCGATGTTTACCATGACGGCAGTCTGACCGCCGTACACGTATTTCAGAAATAAAAGCAGCGATGTGTAATTTTCATGAAGGCGTAGGGCTAAGGAGGAGAGGTGAGACTGCATGACATCGGCTGATTCTTACATCCGCCGCCGGCACCAGAGCGTTGGCCAGCGTGGCGATGTGGTCGTCTCTGTAGAGCCAGGACATGAGCAGCACGCCGAGCGCCGCGTCCACCAGCAGCGACACCAGGATGTTGGCCTTCCTGCCGGAGAGACGGCGACATTAGAGGGAACGCTGGCAACAGAAACTCACCCCTTCCCTCCCCCCAGACGAGTTCTCCCACCTCATGAAGTCGGCGTGGCCGGCGGCTGCTTTGGGCGAGCTGAGCGTCCTCATGTGTTCGGTTCGGTAGCTGAGCTGGACACATGTGGACAGCTTGGAGGACAGGAAGCGCAGCGGGAAGAGACAGAAGAGTCTGGACAGAGACGGGTCAACCAGTTAACCTTTTCAGGGGTTTACTAGTTGCATTTAAGACTTCTTAAGACCACTTAGAACAGAATTTAATGCTTATTTCCAACCATGAACGATGCCTAGAATGTAGGAAAACGCAATCATTTCCATTAAAAGTAACTCTATATTAAAGCCCACCAAATCGGAACTTTGGGGCTGATTTCTAATATGTTATCGATATATATGAATGAAGAACATGCTGTAGATGAACAGAAATACTTATAAATTACTTATCATTTTTTTTCTTAACATGTTCGGAATAAATAAATAAATCAGACTAAATTTCATTAGCCTGAAACAACTAAATAAATTAACACATAAATTAATGAATAAATAAAATAATAATAATAATAAACAGATAATTAAATAAATAAATCAGACTAAATTTCATCAACATGAAACAACTAAATAAATAAACAAATGACTAAATTTATAATAATACCTAAATAAATGAATGAATGAATAAATAAATAAATACATAAATAAATAAATAAATAAAAAATAGATAAATAAGTAAATAAATGAATAAATAAATAAATCAGACAAAATTTCATTAGCCTGAAACAACTAAACAAATAAATGCATAATTAAATGAATAAATAAAAAATAGACAGATAAATGAATGAATAAATAAATAAATGAATAAATCAGCCTAAATTCCATCAGCCTGAAACAACTAAATAAATAAACAAATGACTAAATAAATGAATGAATAAATAAAAAAACATAAATAAATGAATGAAAATAAATAAATCAAATCAGCCTGAATTTCATCAGCCTGAAACACCAAAATAAACACATAAATAATCAAATAACTAAAAAAACAAATTACAAAATAAATTAAATCAGTCTGAATCTTCTGCTCTCAGAAACAAAACCCGACTGATCATGGGTAAATCTCACCGGATATGGCAGATCCAGGTCCAGACGGAGAGCATCCACCCCAGCAGGAGGCAGAGCGGCACCGACGCCTGCTTCAGCAGCTCCACGATGATGCTGGCCTCGCGGCCCTCAGACTGCCAGTGAGTTGACTTCAGCGGCGCGTCGTCGTACTTGTCAAGGAAGAAGAGCGGCCCGCTGCGGGCCACCGTCTCAAACACCTTCAGGGCAAGAAGAGGAGAGTTTGAGCAGAACATCGGTTTGCGGCGGCGGGAATCAAACCCGCGGCTCCGTCTCGTACCTGTCTCAGCTCAGACGCCTCGGCTTTGTCCTCAGAGTCTCCGCTCTGGACCGGATGAAGCTGAGACAGCATCACCTTCCTCTGCTCGTAGTGGACAAAGATCACCTTCTCCTCCTCTTCCTCCTCCTTCTTCTTTGCTTCTGGCTGAGCAGCTTTTCCACCTGAAATCAGGAAGAAAAACCCTGATGGAGTATTTCCCACGTCATAAATACTGAAGCTGTAAAACTAGAATTAGTGTTAAAGCTGGATGATCTGCTTTCCTCCCGATATGAATCTTTCATAATCTTCTATAATTTGGGGGCCGAATCAATTTACATTTTTTTACATTTTAGTTTGCTTTTTTAACGCCAGACTGTGTGAAAAACTGACTCAGGAACCATATTTCACAAAATGTTTTATGTTTTGATGAAAATTAGATTTTTTTTACAATTATCTGTAAAAACATTCTCATCTCCTCCGCCCACACATCCCACACCGTCTTTACTCCTAAGAAACTGGTCACATGACCCCTGTACATCACATCCGGGGACGTGGATATGCAGAAAAACTGTTTCTATGACACTTTCACAAAGTACTTCTGTATGAAAATCCTCCTCATGAGAGCGTTAAAACCTTTCAGTGATATTTTACAGGTTTTCTGAAACGTAGGCGTTTCCAGTCCCAGATTTTTACTGCGATATCCAGGTTTTTCTGAAGTTCTACGGCTGATGGAAACACAGCTAGTGTTGCAGCAAAGCTCTGTCCAGCTTTTAAACTCAGAATATGTGAAAATAGATAATAATTCTTTCCGTCCGACCGAGGCTCTTACTCTGACCACGGTTGAGCACCTGGCAGGTGAAGCCCATCTTTCCCATCTGCCGGCTGATCTGCAGCCAGCGCTTCTGCGGGAAGATGGTGCCCAGGTCTCTGAGGAAACTCTCCATGCCCTCCTGACCCTCTTTGGGTAAACTCCAGGATCCCAGCACCGACAGCTCCACCCCGCTCTGCGCCTGCATCTGAGGAGGGAGCAGTGATGATGATGCATCAGCTCACAGCTGGAGAGGAAACTACATGGTTTTTAGTGGTAAAAAAAACATTTTCAACTAGTCTTCCGATTAATATTTCCTTAGGTGAAATCAGTCGTGTAGCATCCACCAGATTCTTGGGTGATATTATAGGTGAGCATTTGAATTGGAAGGAGCATGTTAGATGGGTAACAAAGCAAATAAAACTTTTGGTATTATAATAAAAGTTGGTCATTCTGTGGGCATAAAATGTACTCTTGCTTTATATTACAGCTTAATTTATCCCTATCTTTCATACTGTAATATTGTGTAGCCCAGCACTTTTCCTTCAACTTTAAATCAAATTTAAATTTTACAAAAGCGTTTTGTTAGAATTGCAACCCATTCAGAACCATTGTCATCATCCGCAAATGTATTTTTTAAAGTTACATTTATCAAATATTTATGATACTAATATTTTCCAAATTTGTATTTTTATGTTTAAAATTCAGTTTAATCAAACTACTTTGCCTGATCATTTCATATTTTACTACCAATGCTATGGTTCATAATTACAATTCTCATCAAAATCAACATTTTCATCTGTTTAAATGTGTTACATCAAGAGCTCAGTTTTGCATCAGATATAGAGGGTGTAAATTGTGGAACCAGTTTTCTTATGTTGTTAACAGTAAATCGGAGATATCATGTAAGAAATATTTAAGAAAATCAATTTTCATGTCTCATTAATATTTGTCATTTTGTTCGTTGTTGTTTTTATAATCGTTTTTTCCCCCTTTTTTTATTATTATGGTCTTTGGTGGAGGCTTCAAAACAAGCCTTTTTTTGCTTTCTGCCTCTCTCCTGCGCTTTTATCCATCTTTTAATATCTTGTATTGTTGTGATTTGAATGTGAAAATAAAATAACAAATAACAAATGAAATAACTTAAAGAAGTAAAAACTGGACTTTGATCCAGACGTAGAGCCAGAGCTTTCTCTCTTTTCTGAATCCTGGTTGGTGGGTTTTAATCTGACTTTACAAGTCTGACTTGCTCATTATCTCTCCAACACCCGGTGTAAGAGGACGGACCTGCTGGATGTACTGCTTGACCTGCCCGGGGATGAACGGGTAGTGGATCACCGCCAGCACCACGGCCGAGTCGTGAGCGGGGATCCAGCGGCCCACCAGCAGGCCGCTGTCTGCCCGGTTGCAGCACTGCGGGAAGAAGATCTTCAGCACCATGACGTCTGCAGCTCTGAGGAAACACAGGTAGAAGTTCACACAACTTACAGGAAAGCTCAGATGTGTTACGATCAGACCAAAGTCTGACAAGGTGAAACTGATTTTACTAGAACCTCTGAATCCCCTGAAAGGTCATGATCATGTTGTTAAATTCAAAACATGAGTAAATATAATATCCAGATAATATTTTCTAGTTTCTGGTTTTGTGAAAAACAACCGAATGGAAGTTTCAGAGTTTTTAAAAAGAAGCAAACATTTAAGAATGCATATTTCAGACATGGTTTTGGACATCGGAAATTCGATTTCAGCTGACAGAAATCCAGATTTTATCCTATAGTCAAACAGTTAAACTTCAGGTTTTGTGTTTGCAGACCAAGCAGAGAAAAGTCTGGATCATCTCCACTTATTTAGCCAAATGTTTATTTCTTTACCGCCTGTGTGTTTTTGAATCTCAGGTGAAAAAGTCTTTATTAAAACTAAGATGAGATTGTTTGAGCTCATTCTGGAGATCTTTACGGACTGTTATGAGCTTGTTCTGGCTTTTTTTAGCCTCTTCTTGCAATGAATAATCTGTGTTTTATTATCCATCTACGCCGGTATATTTAAAATGTGCCAAACAAAATGAACAAAGGTCAGACAGGCTCATTCTTTTGCTTCTTTAAATCCTCTTTAAAATTTGTATTTGTTGTGAAAATCTCTGGAAGTGTCTTTTATATTTTCATGATCATCTAACTTTCTCCGTGCAGCATCGCATCCAATCAAATATATTCTCAAACCACCTTTATTAGTCTTCTTTTTAACCCTTTCATGCATTGCATCCACTACAGTGGACGCCTATTTGTTTACTGTATATTCATGGGTGAGGAAGGAAAATTTGTAATTTTGCCACTTCAGGGGACATCAGTGAGTCATGCAATACACTGTCACTTACTGTAGAATATATTTTTATATATGAACATACATACATTGTAATTACAAATAGTGCTGGACAATTTTGGAAAAAAATAATAATCACAATTATTTTTATTGATATTGAAATCACGATTAATGTACAGGATTATTCACTGATTTAAAAAGTTTTTATGGAACCACTCAAACTCAACTTCTAGTATAACTTTTTAAAAAACAACTGGAAATAAATTAGAAACAAGTAAATGAGTAAAATGATATGTTAAAATAATAATAGCGACAAAAAAAAGAATACCCAGTCTACATGCATTCCTGTTACATACATGCGACATTAATCATTTTTCTCTGATTACAGTGTTTTTTGATTGTGAGAATGCAATATTGTAATGATTAAAATTTGATTAACTGTCCAGCCCTAATTAACAAACTTTCTTTTGTGATAAACAGGAAAAGGAAATGATACAGCCATATTTTCATAGAATATTCATATTATAGAAACATGCAGAAGCATATTTAATTAATGATTTTGAATAAAATATAGAAAATACATTAGATTAAACAAAATTTAAATATGATTATGAAATAAAAAAGCATCTGTATGTGTCTCTGGATGTAAATTACTGTTTGAAAAAAACATGGACTAAGGAAATATATGATATATCTAAAGAAACCCCATAAACGGTTTGATGTTTTCGTGTTGGAGCTGCCATCACACCAAGCAGCGTCTCGGGACAAGAAATTCAATAAAAGATCGGAGAAATATAAATTACTAGATCGTAAAATCACAAATAAGACTTGCCGAATAAAAAACGGGCACCTCTAAACAAATCCAGGTTTGGCAGGGCGTCTATAAACGAAGAAAAGCTGCTAAACTCGCCGCTTTAAGCGGAGTTTGGAGTTTGGCCTCCTTTCATGCCCTTCACATATCGGGTTGTTATGGCAACAAGCAGCCCGGAGCGGGAATGTCATTGATTTCAGCGGCTGTGATTCAATAAACAACAAGGACTAAAAAGTAGGTTAGCAGGAGTGTTGGCCGACATATAACTAGACAATATTAACAAATCTGAACATCATTATGTAGATTAGTAAAAGAATGAAAGCGTTTTTCCCTCCCAAACCTGACAAACTCCTGATGGAAGTTAACCCCGGTCTGTCGATTAAAATGGTTTAAAATCTAGCAAAATCAATTCTGTGAGCCGACTTCGAGCAGAGGAACCGCTAATCTGACCCACAGCAGTGAGTAAAGAAAAGGATTAGTTTAAAAATACAGAAACATACCTCCTTAAGACGAGAATACGTTTTCACCTTCCATCTAAAACAGAGAGTGGAATTTAGCTAAGCAAAGACGCCGCCATCTTTGTTGACAGTCCGTTCCTTAAACGCTCCGGTTAGAAACATAGATGTAAGTGGATATGGGTGAAGGTTCCGACTATCTCAAACTCCATTCAGGAGGAAAGGTTTAAATGTCGAGGACTAATTAAACCGGGAGGCAAAAGCAAACATAACAAAATCTGTTTTTAGAAAAAAGAATGAATTAATAAATCCTCAAAAATAAATATACACTTAGACACATGGATGCTCCTGTATGCATCTGCATATACACACATACACATTTGCATATGCATACACATAAACACCATAGCCTGGACCCTGACCAAACCCCTGTCTGGCACTGTACACACTTTTAAACACACAAACACATACATATCCATGCATATATAAAGTAAAAAATAATCAAATAGGGGCAAAAAAGATATACTATACCTCTACTGTAGTCTGTATCTATATTGTTATACTTGTGTACATACACATGTCCATACACACATGCACCCATAAAGATATGCCTATTCATATTTTCATTTCTGCATACTCTTACACAAAATACATATATGCATATACTTACACATATACATATTCATTCACACATACATCTACATGTCACAACATCATCACAGCATTTAGAATCTAATCAATATTTAATTTTTTAACCTTTTTAAAAATGTCAAGCAGAATCAGGCCCTTAATTCAACACAGTTTGCCTGGAGATGAGGGTGCAAAAAATTAGATAGGGCTATGTTTAAGGCACAATTCTTGCTTCAGTTTTTAGGCTTGTTTTCTTTGATTTCTCCTTTTGTTTCTTTGATTTCTCCTATTGTTAGGTAATTAGTCTGTTTTGTTTTATGTATTTCTTTGATATAAGCAGCTTCACCTGATCATCACCATCTTGTCTTTGTACATCTGGACACATTTCTTTACGTTGCGTCCCCTCCCCTTGCCCATCCAGGGCCGTAACACACCCCAGTGCATTCACTGGGATTTTACAAGCTGCACACAAGACAGCTATATTATTAAAGCATTGTGCAAATAATACTAAGATGAAGGTCTATCTTTTTAAAATCAAAGAAGGGGCTAAATATATAACACAAAAGGGAAAGCCCCCTCCCCACTGTCATCATCTCCAGAAATGGAAAGTTACTGATGTGTGAAGCTTCAAAATATCGAGTCCGAGCGATAAAAATAGAACAACAGCTGTTATCTTTCTGACGTGCCAGTGTCCTTGGTCTGATGCAAAGGGAGGAACTGTGTGAGTGATGACGGTAAACTCC